>BGNK01001418.1:103555-132883 GCA_003297005.1 Symbiodinium sp. clade A Y106 | reverse complement strand
CTTTGTCGTCCTTCCCTGTGAAGGGTCCTGTAAGTCCGTAAGGAAGCTCGTCCCGTAAGCGCCTCCATCCCGTAAGGGAGAGTACGTATAAAGGAGGCTAAAGCTCGTCCCGTAATTCAGAGCCCCGTAAAAGGGGGCTCGTCCCGTAAAAGCGCCTTCGCCGCGGCGTCCTGTAAGCTCCCTTTGTCGTTGTGCATAAGCCTCCGTCCCGTAACTCAGAGACCCGCAAGGAAGCTCGTCCCGTGGCCCGTAAATCAGAGTCCCGTAAAAGGGGAGCTCGTCCCGCAAGCGCCTTCGTCCCGGCGCCCCGTGAGCCCCCTTTATCGTCCTTCCCTGTGAAGGGTCCTGTAATTGAAAGTCCGTAAGGAAGCACGTCCCGTAAGCGCCTCCATCCATTAAGGGAGAGTACCGTATTAAGGAGGCTAGTCCCGTAATTGGGAGTNTAAGGAAGCACGTCCCGTAAGCGCCTCCATCCATTAAGGGAGAGTACCGTATTAAGGAGGCTAGTCCCGTAATTGGGAGTCCCGTAAGAAGGCTCGTCCCGTAAGCGCCTCAGTCCCGTAATTCAAAGTCCCGTAAGGAAGCCGTAAGGGGGCTCGTCCCGTAAGCGCCTTCGTTCCCCTTCGTCGTCTTTCCCTGTGAAGGGTCCTGTAATGAGGCTCCTCCCCTCTAACCGCCTCCGTCCTGTGAGGGAGAGTACCGTAAGGTCCCCCCGCAAGGAGGCTCGTCCAGTAAGGAGGCTCGGCCCGTAAGCCTCTGTCCCGTAATTCAGAGCTCGTCCCGCAATTCAGAGTCCCGTACAAGGGGGCTCGTCCCGTAAGCGCCTTCGCCCCGTAATTCAGAGTCCCGTAGNATAGGAAGCTCGTCCCGTAATTCAGAGCCCCGTAAGGAGGCTCGTCCCGTAAAAGCGCCTTCGTCCCCTAAATGTTCTAAACCCGTGATAAAAATTACTGCGGGTGGTTGGGGTGGGATGCGCTGCACTGGAGCGGCCCCACTGGCGCGGGGTCGGGACGCGGCACTGACACACACCCTAAACCCTAAACCCGAGACCCCTCTTGAAATCCTAGAAGGCCCTGCAGGAATGAGCCTGGGTCTGCCTCGGCCTAAACCCTAAACCTAAAGCCCAAAAGAAACCGCAGAACTGCCTCTAGGATTCTGAGTGGCCCCTCTATAATAAGGGTACCCTTTTTCATACTATTCGGTTTTAGAAACCCTAAAACCTAAACCCTAAACCCTTTTTCATACTATTCGGGGATCCGAAAATAAAAAGGGCAAAAGGGTACTACCCAGGAACCTAGGCCCTACATCCCCTAGGGCCGAGACCCTCCTAGGGTTTAGGGTTTAGGGTTTAGGGTAAGCCTTATAAACCCCTACTAGATCTGCCTACAGTACGGCTGATGGACAAAATCCTGCATGACCCTAAGGACCCTAAACTATGGGAATTATGGTATATTCCTTATTATGGGTGATGCAGGATTTTGTCCATCAACCGTAGAAGCCCAGAAGTTGGAAACCCCAATAGCCTCAATCCTTAAGAGTAATGTATAGGGAATCCCAGCACTATTTGGCCTTAATCCGGTTTCCAACTTTATGGGGCTTACTGTAAACCTCCCAGGGCCAGGAGACCCAAATCGGAACTTTGATCTTGCCTTGTTCGATCGCTTCCAAGATCCTCTGTGCAAGGGCTTACTACGGCTGATGGTCAAAATCCTGCATTACCTTAAGGACCCTAAACTATAGGAATTATGGTATATTCCTTATTATGGGTAATGCAGGATTTTGACCATCAGCAGTAGGGCTTCTAGGGCTTAGGGTTTCCTAAGGGTTTAGGGGTTTCGGGTTTAGGGTTTAGGATTTCGGGTTTAGGGCTGAGGGTTGAGGGTTCAGGGTTCAGGGTTTCGGGAGTTCAGGCTTAAGGTTCGGGGCTTCTTTCAAGGATTCCTCGGAGGGAGCGAAAAAGGGTTCCATAGGGGCTTTGGGTTTCGGTTTCAGGAGTAGGGATGACTGGTTTAGGGTAATCATGAAGGGCTTCAATAAGCAGCCAAAAAACATGTTGACATGAACTTTCGCCCTAAAAACCCTAAACCCTAACCCTCCGTAGGGCTTTTTTCATACGGGCTCGTGTACTCCCAGGGTTCTTCAAAGGGTTATGTTACGGGGTCTATGAAGACTCTATTCTATTCCATTAAGGGTTCGACTGGCCGTCCGAAAGCCTGAATCCCAAACCCCGCTTCGACTTCCACCAACGCGTTAAAAAAAAAAACAAAGAAGCCCCTGGACAGCCCCCAAGTCCCAAAGAACTCTCAGGTAGGGGTCCCAATACTTAGACTAAAGGTTTAGGATTGGGTTTAGGGACATAGGTTTTCGGTGGTATACCATACTATGCTTGTCGTAGGGACTATATACACTGGGATGTCGGGATATTCTGATACTACTACACATCATTCAACCCCCAGATTCCCAAACTAACCCTAGTAAGCTTATAGTCATAAACCCTAAGGCCTCTTAGGGTTTAGGGGTTTAGGGTTTAGGGTTTAGGGTGGGTTTAGGGTTTAGGGTTTAGGATTTAGGGTTTAGGGCTTAGGGTTTCTATCCAAATACCCTTGCTTCACGCTTGCTCCAAGCTGCGAACTGCTCACGAACTTCTCCATCGGCAAAGCATGCAAGTGATCCTGGGGTTTAGGGTGTAGGGGTTTAAGGGATACTAGAAGGACATTCTAAGGGCTTTATATAGTTTCGGGTTTAGGGGTTTAGGGCTTGGGGCTTGGAGCTTAGAGCTTCGGGGTTTGCGGAGGACTTACACTTGGGAACCTATGGGAGTTTGGGAGTTTCCGAAAATTAGGGGTACCTTATTTTGGGGTCCTCATAATAAGGATCCTACTATTTGGGGTACTATATTAGGGTCCCCTATTTTCGGAAACTCCCCTATTGTACCAAGAAAACCTCACTGCGGAAGAAAAGGTCCGAAACCAAACCGGAAGTGCTGAACTAGGTCCCTTTAAAGGAACCCTTATAGTACCCTTTAACTAGGTTCCTGAGTAGCCCCTTTATAATAAGGATACCCTTTTCCTAATATTCAGTTAATAAGGAGACCCCAAACTCAAAACGGCAAAAGGGTGCTACTCAGAAACCTAGTAGACCCTAAACCCCTATAGATCCCTTATAGAACCCTGTAAAGGAACCCTTATAGTCCCTTTACCCAGAGACTCAGAACCCTAGTTAAGAAGAGAATGGCAACAGCCTTCTAAGTCCCTAGATGAGACCTAGGATTCTGAGTGGCCCCTTTATAATAAGGGTACCCTTTTTCTGAATATTCAGTTTTAATAAGGGGAGCCTGAACCAAAAAGGGCAAAAGGGTACTACTCAGGAACCTAGAGACCCTAAACCCTAAACCCTAAACACTAAAACCCTAAAACCCTAAACACTAAAACCCTGAACCCTAAACCCTCAACACTAAAACCCTAAACCCCTAAACCCTAAACTCTAAACCTTGACAAACTGGGCCGGGATCCGTAAAGTGCGAGAACATGGCGCGGCCCTCCGGTGCCACCTGTCTCGGCTTATGACTTTAAGTTTAGGGCTTTTGTTTGTGGGTAGGGTTTAGGGCTTTAGGAAGGTCAAGAAAGGTCGTTGCAATGAGAACCACTATCCCCTGATATCTCCCAAATAGCTACACGATACTATATCCAGAAATCCAACTTTCGAATAATGTAAATAGTCCATCATTAGAATACGATTTATCTGGTACCTCAAAATATAAGTACAACAGTTAACCTTTTTAAGATAGTGCTAGTAATTGTTCCTGCTTCTTTTTGTGAAAATGGCTGGGATCACATGGCCGCACTGGTTGTGATAGGTTTAGGCATTCCCAGACCCCCGGGAAAGATCTAGAAAGTAGATCCCCTAAATTGGGGCCCTATACTACTAAGGGTACTTTGTAGGAACCCCCATTAAGGGATCTACTTTTTGGATCCCCCCGGGGGTCTGGGAAGCTGGAGATTCTCAATCCTGAAGCTCTGTAGGTTCCCAGAGACTCCATTATTTCCTTGTTAAGGAATATAGCTTAGGGTTCCTGTAAAGGGATCTATAGGGTTTAGGGTTTAGGGGATTCCACGGGATTCTACTACCCCTTAATTAAGGAATGTACCTTAAATCATATTTGCTCTGGGTTCACCCTTCCTTGTAGGGCCTGGGGTGTCAGGTACAAGAGGGTAAAGAAAAACGCTCCCGGCCGTCTTCGGCAAGTTGTACTCGTCCACAAGATCATAGATAGTGTGGTAGCCTCCAAGAAGTTTCCGAACGTCGGTTCAAGAGGGGCTCTGTAATTCCCTTACAAGTTTGCTGCTTGTTGGGTTTACGGGGGGTTTAGGGTTGAGGGGCGCCAGAAGGCACCGTAAAATGCCCAGGCCCCAAAGCGAGGCTTAGGCTGGCCCAAAACCTAAAACCCTTCGTTGCAGTTGGGCCACCCCAGCTTCAAAACGCAAGTCAGGGGGGTTTCGGGAAGGTTGTTGGTGATTTAGAGTATCAATTTGAAGCTTGTGGCTGGACCCGCGATCCACTCGCAACCCCGGTTCTCGAGTCCAACTACAGACGTTCGCGCTTTTCTGCAGTCTGGTCTGGGGCTGGCAGGTGCCAACAGAAACGCAAGGAAAAGACCGCGCTTTCTAGTCATACTAATATTACTAATATTCAAAATGGCAGCTTGCTTCTGCGCCGCCATGATTACGACTGCCGGTAGCAATCGTCATCCTTGCCATCTACTGTAATGCTTCTGTGGACAAAAACCCCCCTCAACTGGGTCCTTGTTAGCAAGGAAAAGCCCTTTCAGATTCTTTGGAAAGGCAAACCACAGAAGCGGTGCAGGGTTTAGGGCTTCGGGCCTTTTGGGTTTCGGGCTTAGGGCATAGGGCTTGTGGGGCTTTGGGTCTGAAGCCTTTGCGGGCACAGGCCGTTAGGGTTTGGGGGTTTAAGGTTTGGGGCTTAGGGTTTAGGCCTTTAGGGTTTGGGGTTTTGAGAGATCCCGGAGACTGACCACGTAGGGTGTAGGGTTTGGGGTAACCCCAAGCTCTTCCTTGTCAGGGGGTTTTGGAGTCTCCCGCAGCCAAGCAGCCGTTGTGCAGAAAGCAGGTGCCCATTTCAAAGGCGACCTGAGCGAATTGGCGTTGGCTCTCTCATGAGCATTTCCCGTGGCCCAAAAAAACCTGCCATTTTTGGGCGTGCTTCCATATTAAGGCTTTAAGATTTTAGGTATGTTGCAGACTGATTATAGTCAGCACCCTAGAGAAATGGTACCACTGACTATTCCGCCCCTTAATTGAATCCTGACCCCCAACATCCCCAGATCCAGGTCTGGAAATCCTGAAGCTGTGCAGCCGCCGTTTGCTTTGGGGTTCTGATCCTTAAAGCATCACAATTTATGGTCGGAGGGTTTAAGGCTTTAGGGGTTTAGGGGCTCCCTTCTCAGATTCTCTGTTGTCTCTAGGCTCCTGTGCCTTTCAGCGGAACATCTTCCAAGAGGAAACCCTTTACTACCCCCACGCTAAACCCTTTATCGTAGACCCCAAGCCCAAAACCCTAAACTTAGACCCTAAACCCTCAACCCCTAAACCCCTAAACCCCTAAACCCCTAAACCCCTAAGCCCCTAAACCCTAAACCCTAAACCCTTTATGGTAGACCCTAAGCCCTAAACACGCCCTAGAAGGATGGAGGCTCAAGTGTTACCGCACCAACGGCAGCGAATAGGAGGGTTTCGGTTAGGGCTGTGGTGCTCAGGGCTGTAGAGGTTGAGGGTTCCGGGAGCCCTCAAAAAAAACTAAACCCTGATGTGTGGCCGTCCGCACCTGGAGGCTGAATAGTGAGGTTTCTATAAAGCGCTATCAGGCTTTTCCGGTGTTTAATTACAGAAGGATTTTATCAGGTGGCATATGGTTTCAGAAGGGCATTTTCAAGGGTTCATAATGGATCATGGGACGTAGTAAATAGGGCTTGCAGCTTGCACTCAGGCAAGGACGCGCAAAACCAATCATACGACAATTTGGCTACTCACAACGACACTCAAACCTACCCATGTACCTCGAAGCAATCTCGGATCCTTGATGGAAGACTTCTACCATGGAACCGCAAACCCTAGCCTCAAACTCCCAACCCCAAAATGAGGAGCCCCAGTATAAATCACGACACAGACTCCTAAACCCCGTACCCTCGTGCCGAGTTAGAAGGAACCCGGAAGTCTGCACCCTGAACCCTTAATTAGGGTTTAGGGTTTAGGCGGTTTGGGGTTTAGGGTTTAGAGTTTAGGGTTTAGGCGGTTTAGGGTTTAGGGTTTAGAGTTCAGGGTTTAGGCGGTTTAGGGTTTAGGGTTTAGAGTTCAGGGTTTAGGCGGTTTAGGGTTTAGGGCTTAGGGAACTGTACGGTTTAATCACATATAAAGGAGCTCGAGACGTCTCAACAAGACTGGCCGCTCTAGAACATTACAGCCCTTACACACAACCTTGATGGCATGTTTTCACTCCTCATCCATAACATGTTCAGATATGGGAGTTTCCGAAAATAGGGGATCCTAATACAGTACCCTAAATAGTAGGACCCCTATTATAAGGACCCCAAAATAAGGTACCCCTAATTTTCGGAAACTCCCATATAAGTAACGCCCAGGGACGCAGGATTTTGTGTCGATCGTGCCAGTCTCTTCGTCCTGAAAGAGAGGCTTCGATTCTGTCGCTGGTTTTGCAGGGCTACCTGAACCCAACTATTGGAGGCCTCAAAAGGTGGGACGAAGGTAGGTAGGATGAAGGATCCCTCATATAAGGACTCTTATTTGGGGATTACCCCACCTACCTTCATCCTACCTTTTGAGGCCCCTGAAACTATATTGATAGCTTATTCTCTTTATTGTTATTGACATTCTTATTGTTATTGCTAGAAAGGAACCCTAAGGAATAGCATCGTTAGTAATTCAGGCTGCTATAGTATGGTCCCTGGTCGTAGACATTTATACTGCCATAGAGGGTATTTTAAGGACTTTAGGGAATTTTTTGGGTTTTAGATTTAGCGTGTAGGGCTTTTGCGCTTTAGGTTTTGGAGTTTGGAGGGGGGGGTTCTTACTGTCTCACAACTTTTCAAGCCCGTATATTAGGATTGAGGGTTTCTAGCACTCGATTGGACATCTTCTAGCATCGGGGTTTAGGGCTTAGACAGCTGTTCTAAGCGTCCTTTTCAAGAGGGACTACTCACCACTCGGAAACAACACTTCTGACAAGGAGATTGCAGGATCCACCTTGCTTACCTTGTGGCTGCTTTGGACACAGTCGTATAGAACAACTAACATAGTGGCCTTACTAATTAGAAGGGTTTCGGGATACAGTATAGAATACTGGAGGGTAATAAGGAACCCGAACCTTTTTGGTAATTATTCAGGCTTCTAGATTGCCGTATGCAGAGCAAGCAGCCTCGCAGTCAGTCGTTGCCCTCTGCGACTTTCCAAAGATCAGCCAGAAGCCCCCACCGCGAAACCCTAAACCCTAAGCCCCAAGGAAACCTTAAAGTCTATACGGGGTCCAGCGGGCAGGGAGTTGGGGCGTTTGAAAAGAAGCAAAGGGAATACGATTCGGTGTTTAAGAGTCCTTGATTCTTCCCGTTCGTAGGGGTAGTTATGAGCCTACAAAATAGAAAGCTAGGGTGCTGGTGCATATAATAGTAGAGTTACGCTCTGCGCGAAGAAGGGTTTCTCCGACTGAGAAACACCTGCATTCACCGACATTAGCGGGCTTCCGAAAACAGGGGGCCCTTATTTCGTACCCTAAATAGTAGGATCCTTCTTATAAGGACCCCAAAATAAGGTACCCCCATTTTTCGGAAACTCCCATAAAGAAACCGATGCACCTACGCAGAAGGATGCGCTGAAGGGGAGCTGGTGGTTTTTCGGATTGCCTGTGGCCCCAGACCTTGCAAAGCAGCAGGGTATGACCCTTAAATGGAGGGCTGGATATGGCTTAATGCTTAAAACCCACGGTTTAGGGTTTAGGGTTTAGGGGTTTAGGCAGGCGTTTTGGCCATGTGCCCGTTTGAAAGAAAGGCAAACCACAACCCCCTCGTCCTTCTCCTGGACGCAGCTGCCTTCTTTGTTGCGGTACCTGGGCGATTGATTCTAAGAGACCCTTCTTAAAATCATGCACTTGCTGCTTATTCAGAAAATGTCCTCCTTCAACGTTCAAACCCAAGCACCTAAAAACCGAAAGCGCCATCTCCAAAGCTAAGAAGCCTAGAACCCTAGAGCCCTAACCCCTAGAGCAATCACCCGCACGAGACCTCTTGCATCCCAGTCACATGGGTAGGTGTCAAAATTGAGGTCCCTTTTTGGGTACCCTGAATAGTGGGTGCCGTATTATAATAGGGACCCAAAACCGGACCATAATTTTGACAACACAGAGACTCCATTATCCATGAATTAAGGAATATACCTTAAATCATATTAGGGACCCCTACTATAATTTAAGGTATATTCCTTAATTAAGGGATAATGGAGTCTTTGGGAACCACCCACATGTTCTCAAAGCCTCACTCCTCCAGGTCTACACCTTTAAACCCATCCAGCTCAGGAAAGTGATGTCCAGTTTGCTAGGGAACGTAGAGGTTCACGTTCAGGCACATTTAGGGTTTATAGTGCCTCAAAAAGCTAAAGGCTGCTTACTCTATGGGCATATGGCTGGTTCTCTAAACTAGGATCCCTTTTAGGTCACAAGTATAGTACGGCACCCGCATAAACGGGGACCCGAAAAGGGACCCTAATTTAGAGAACCCCCCAAGGCCCAAGGTTGCTTACTCGACTACTAAGTCAGAGCTCCTTAAAAACCCTAAACCCTAAACTCCACGGCCTAAAACCCCCTAAAACCCAACCCTTATAGTAACCCGGAGCTCTTAAAGGAACTTCTGTACCCTAAACCCTAAACTCCCTACGGTCCAAAGCCCTAAAGCCTCGGTACAGCGTCAAGGACTTGCCACCAACACGGTCCGTGCGCTCGAGGACTGTGACATTGTTGAACCCAAGCCTTGAAGCTCGGTATGAACTTAAGGGCTTTTTTAGGGCCCTTTTCAAGCTGCTCCTAAAATCCTAAACCTAAAAAGGAAACCTCAAGGGTTTAGGGTTGAAGGCTCTCTTTTGATGTGTGTTAAGAGCTCCTCTCGCGAGGTCGAGGCTCGCTTTTCGCGGTTTAGGGTTTAGGGCTTACGGTTTAGGGTTTATAGGGTTTAGGGTTTATAGGGCTTATAGAGCTTATGGGGAGTAGGGTTTACCTGTGGCCCAGAAGACCTACCCTTTTAAGGAACATACAGAAACCATAATAAGGAACCCTAAGAAGGTAGGTCTCTTCGGCTACAGGCAGGGCTGTGTCGTTGGGGCAATAGGGGTGGTTTTGGTGTTCTAGAGGTGTTGTTCTTCTGTTGTGCTTTGTTTGAGGGGAGGGGCGGGGAGTGTTTAGAGAGTATGCTAGGGACTGATATAGGGGCCCAGGGTTCTAAGGGGTTTTGAAGCCTCTGTGACAGGCTAAACCCTAAACCCTAAACCCTGAATAACTAGACCAGGGTTCTACAGGGTTTTGAAGCCTAGGATTCTGAGTGGCCCCTTTATAATAAGGGTACCCTTTTTCTTAATATTCAGTTTTAATAAGGGGAGCCTGAACCAAAAAGGGCAAGAGGGTACTACTCAGGAACCTAGAAGCCTCTCTTACGGGCTCCATGCAGGGTTTTGCAAGGAACTTCAGAGTTCTGAAATCAAGAGTTTGTAATGAAGCCATACAGAGGATCTCACCTCTTCTTCAAGGAAAAGCGGTCAAGGAAGCATGGGCATTTCGCAGTTTGGGGTTTGGGGCATAAAGTTTAAAAGCAGGTTGGGAGCTTAATCTAGTTTAAGCGTAGAGTTTGGGAGGAGGACGCTGTGGGAGCCTATGTGCTTCAAATTTCCGGGCTACGCCCTAGCACAAGCACAAGATAGAGCATAATATAGGGGCCTAAACGATTACCAATACTATTCTGGGGATTCCTTATTATAAATATTGTATAATGGGACAAAAACCCTATTCTAATTGTCAATAATAAGGCCCCTATACTATAGAACCCTACTATAAATCCCTTATAGTATCCCTTTAAGGAACCCTTTAAAGCAACCCCCAAACCCTATTCTAGTTATTAAGGCCCCTATATTAACTGCCACCCGGAGCTGACGTAAAAAACAAGCACGAAGCAGAAGGAATACCTAGGGTTCCAAAAAGGGATCTATAAGGGGTCTACAGGGTTCCTTTAAGGGATCTATAGGGTTTAGGAGATCCCAAGATCCCTTAATTAAGGAATATGCCTTAAATCATATTAAGGACCCCTACTATGATTTAAGGTATATTCCTTACTTCAGGGATAATGGAGTCTCTGGGAGTGCTTGTATGACACCTTTGCTGGGCTCTTGTTACGGAACTTAATTTTAAGTTACCATAATAAGGATCTATAAGGGCTCTTTTTGAGGGATCTCTATAAGAGTTCCTTTGAGGGTTTAGGGTTTAAGTTACCATAATAAGGATCTATAGTAAATAATATGGCTTCCTTATTATGGCAACTTAAATTAAATTCCTGAACAAGAACCCAGTTTGTCAGAGCAAATACAAGAATCAACAGACCTTGGTCTGAATCTGTGTCATTGGTTCTAATCGAAATATGACTAAATGACGTGGCTCTTAGCGGTTTATCTGCAACTATGAGTTAGGTAGATACTGAAGCATGAAATGTTGATATAGGTGGTGGAGGAATAACAGAACAGCAACTGACCGACTCATTAGCACCAACTGGAACACAGAATACAGGACAAAACTTCCTGAAAACTGCCATTCATAGTCATCTTGCTGATGACTTTCAATCAACATATCAGTTAGATACAGACTTCCACAATAAAACAAAGTGGATTTTATTGCGGTTGCAGGTAGTGAGACAATTAACTCTAACAACAAAAAGTGCTGCTAAAACAGTTCAGCAACACAAATTAGATTTTGACGGAACACACAAATCACAAAAACTGCATAATGATACTGCACTCAGACGGACATAGACGATAATAACGATAATATCTGAATTGGCAAAACAGCCTTAGCTTCTCATGTGCTAACTATTAGTTTCTACACCAGCTCACACCGATGCTACAACAGCACAGATACGATCAAACTTTTGGACCAAAACTGAAACAAATTCTAATTTCTGGATGGGTAATACAGCAATAAATTCTTGCCGCAGCTGCAACATTAGCAACGCATACTCAAACAAACTCGCAACTAGCAGCTAACTGCTATGGCAAAGGTGGGATAGAACAGCAACTGGCCATCATAACAAAGGTGATGTAGATACAATAATGGCAGCACAGGCGGGGGCGCTTGCAATCCAATAGAGTTGTAGAGGGCAGCAATACTAGTATTGAAAGACACACAAGTCATACCTATAGCCATACTCAATCCTGTATTTCATTCGATGCATTAAGAAATGTAACAGCGCGCGCTGTTAGATTACATTACCGGTACTAGTGACGACACTAACATAAATACATCTCCTCGAGGTAACAGCACGACGAACTGAACAGTTTTTTGTCAACACAGACTTTTAACCAGGCTTTTGGTATCGATAGCCATACTGTAAATTTCCTATTATTGCTGCATTAGGGAACGTTTCAAGTAATTCACCGCCTACTTTAGTTAAAGACCGAACGACACAGTTGATATATCATGATATAAACCCTAAGCCACTAAACCCTAAACCTGAAGCGCACTATTGCTATCTATGAAGATAGCCTTACAATGACTGTAATCGCCAACAGCACGTTTGAAAAGCGTAGCAAATTGCGACTAGGTAGTCGAAAACATGCAGAAGATAGGAATAGGTAATGCGAGGTAAAGATCTGCATCCCGGCGAGTTTTGAACCCATCCACGGCCAGAACATGCACCCCATAACGGCCGGCTTTGGACCCATCCACGGCCAAAACATACACCCCATTTCGACGGGTTTTGACCCATCCATGGCCAAAACATGAAAACCCATAACGGCAATCTTGGCCGCGGGAACCAAGAACCAAGATGGCGTCCCAGGAAAGTATCTTGGTTCTTGGTTCCCCCACTATTGAGCTTCAATGGTGCAGGTCCCGGGAACCAAGAACCAAGATGGCCCCAGGAAAGGCCTCGGAGCATCTTTCCTTCTGCTTCCCGGAGCCTGCCGCTAGTGAAGTTCAGTTACGAGTGAACTTGACTAGTGGCAGGCCCCCAGGAACCAAGAACCCAAGATGGCCCAGGAAATAAGTCACAAGAGCAATAGGGCCCGTCGCACTGGAAAAGTTAAACAGCTACTGTTGAGTAACTGCCGATAGGCAACAAAGATAAAGCCAAACCCCGGGGGTGGAGGTTCGAAAGAACTGCCCGAAACCACAGACAAGGCGAAATAGTTGGGCTGGCTCGGGCGGGACATGATGCTGATGCAAGTGCGCGATGAGCGAGTAGGTGCGCCCCCATTCCTAAAGAAGCGCACACACTGTGCGTGCACTGCATACACCCTTGAACCCTAAACTCTAAACCCTAGAACCTTCCCTCAACTACATCCCCCAGCAGCCCCTTGATAATGAGGGTACCCTTCTTCCTACTGCTTGGTTTTAATAAGGGAACCCAAAAAGACAAGGGCAAAAGGATACTACTGGGGAACCTAGTCAATCTGCAGTCACGCGGCTGCTTCAAGCGGCTAGCCATGTGGATCCCCCCAGGACCGCCCCCGATGATTGCGATTTTCTGCCACGCGTGGATGGGACGGCGAGAGCTCGGCATGCCATCCTTCGTTGTCCAAATAGCTCTTGCCCCTACTGGGTAATGCAATAATGTAAGTTGACATAATATAATATGATAAGACATGATACAACATAATACAACATGATATATAATGTAGTATGATGGGATATGATATGATATGATGTGGTATGATATGATACGATATGATGTAACACCTTATGGGCCCGAAAGAATGAACTTGCAAAGCTTGAAGGCCTGAATGAGCTTCTTCCAGGCCCCAGACTTGTCCTAAACCCTCATAACCCCTTCAAAACCGCCAAACATCTGACTCTGACACTGTTGTGACTGGTATAGCTACTGTGTTTGCTACTCTTATTTGCTGCTTTGGCGACTTACATCAGGTTGCTTCCGCTTTTCTTTCTTGTTAATACAGCGGCCTTAATGATTAGAATGAACTTTACGGCATCGTATGTTTGTATAGCAAGGAACCCGCAGGACGCTACTACTGTGGCATCTTTTTTAGGCTCCGAGACTATATGTTGTTCCTGATTTCATTGAGTGATATTTTCTGGGAAGGAATCCTAAATCCAGCTGCGAATGTCCCAGTTATCAGGAACCAATTTTCTAAGCTGTCGTAACGAGGAAACTCTGTACTGGAGTATCCATTCTAGATCCTTGTTAATATGGTAGCTGAGGTCAAAAACTGAACCCCTAAGTTCCGTAACAAGAACCCAGTTACTCCTTGTACCAAGCAGCGTCCGATTGCGAGCTCACTGACCCGTCCGAGCTGCTGTCCTGGGTTCCGGTTCGTGGAGGAACCGAGCAAGGTAGGGGCCTTAAGAATTAGAATAAGGTTTGGGGGTATATTGCAGCATAACTATAATAAGAAACCCCTACATTAAAGCATCATGAAAGGAAATTAAGAAACACAAACGGCATGGCAAAACGTGTAGATAAAGACACTGGGCTGAAGTAAAGAGGTGCAAAATGCTCCAGAACCTAAACCCTCATCCCAAACCTGAGGCAAAAAGGTGCAATACTCCAGAACCTAAACTGCTGAACCCTAAACCCGAAGCCCTAAATACCCTAAACCCCTAAATCCCCAAACCCTGGGCAAAAAGCAAAAAAAATCCTCAAAAAGGGCTATAAAAAATCATCAAAAAAAGCTATAAAACATCCTCAAAAAAGCCGCGTGTCATCGTACCCCCCTCCGAAAAGCGGGCCGAACTGGTTCGACTCCGTGGATTGAATTCGGGCGGCCCAGCCTCCAGGCTTCAGGGTTCCTTTAAGGCGCTATGGGTTTCGGGTTTAGGGTTTAGGGCCAGGCTTTAGGGTTCCTTTAAGGGGCTACTACTACGGTTCCTGGGCTTAGGCTTCCTTTAAAGGGATCTATAAGGGTACCTTTAAGGGATCTAGGGTTTAGGGTTCCTTTAAAGGATCCTTAAGGGTTCCTATAAGGAATCTATAAGGGTTCTATAAAGGGGTTTAGGGTTTCAGGCTTGGAGGTTCAGGGCTTGTAAAGTTTAGGGTTTAGGGTGGTTTTTTTAGGGTTTAGGGCTTAGGGTTTAGGGTTTAGGGCGTAGGGGTTTAGGGTTTAGGGAAGCCCTAGCATAACACGGGATTTGGGTCTATGCTTAATATAGGGGCCTTAATAATTTCAATACGGTTTTCCGCCGATTACACTATATTATAATGAGGAACCCCCAAAATGATATAGGTAATTATTGAGGCCCCTGTTGTAGGGTTTAGGATCCCCAGCCTCTTGACTTGGATGTGCGGTTCTTTGTGATAGGGTTTTGGGTCTAGGGTTCTGTTTAGGGTTTAGGGTTTAGGCTTGTAGGTTCTTATAAGCCCTAATATAGAACTTATGGGTAGCCTACAAAAGGCAGGTTGTGGCAGGTCAATATGAGGTTTAAGGTGTAGTGCCTCAAGGCTTCGATGTACGTGTTCTTTGTTTTTGTCCTAGGGTTTTGGGTTTTGGGTCTCGGGTTCCGTTTAGGGCCTTGGGTTTCGGGTTTGGGGGTTTAGGCTTAGGGTTGCGGGTTTAGGGTTTTGGGTCTAAGGTTTCTGTTTCTGTCAATCTCCCCTCGGGTTTGGGGTTTAGGGTGATGTTGCGCTGCAGGTAGGTGGATGGGCGAATGGATGAATGGATCAATGGATGAACCCTAAACCCTAAACTGCATGGATGGATGGGATGATGTGAGGTGTCGTGGTGCTGACTACCCCGCTGATCCAAAGGCTTTCGGAACACTCCTTCTCCGCAATTAGAATAAGATGCTCGGGTGTGCTTTTCTATTCGTATCTGAGGAAATCATCTTCGTCTTCCTTATGGCTGTTTGTTCTTATTATTGCATGTTATCCCGACCCCTATATTTTTGGGTCTTGGATCTAAAGCTTTCAAGCTAAGAGCTTGGCGAGTCGTAGACTTTTGGGCATTCCTTGAAGTTTGGGCTTTGGGGGCTCTGGGGCTTAAAGGGTTCGAGGGTTTAGGTTTTCCATGCAAAAAGAAGAACCCTCCAGTCGACCAAGCAGCATGACCAGGATCCCCAAAGGAAGAATAGAGAAGTTGCACGCAACATGGAGGCCGCGGACAACATCGGGTTTTGCAAGCTTCAGAAGTAGCTAGAAAGATGGGTCTTGAGAAGCTTGAGAGCAAGCTCCAGACGGCTGCGGTTTAAGGTTTAGGGTTTAAGGTTCAGGGTTTAGTAGGGTTTCACAGTTTAGTCTCTCTGTAGCGTCAAGAAGGTTTTTTGGGGTTGTTATACAGGGTTCAAAACCCTAGACCCTGAACCGATTAAATCCTAAATATACCCTAAGTTCTAAATGGCTGCTTCAGCCGTTTTGGTTCTGTGTGCATGGTTTAAGTCTAAGTAGTAGCTATGTGACGTAGGTATGGATAAACACAAGAGCTTCAATGCTCGAACTACTATACATGTACATGTACAACTATACGAGATCAAAGTGCTTTCTTGTGGCTTACGGGGATGTAAGCAGATGGGCCTCGGGGCTCCTTACTAAGCCCGGAACCTACGTTCTAAACCTGCCAAACTTGGGTTGAGGGTTCAAGCTTTGGGATTTCGGGTTTCGGGCTTAGCCTACACCCTAAACCCTAAACCGGGGTTAAGGGTTTAGGGTCCTGAGCCCCAACAACTGGGACCCTAAACTCAGTAGTCTCTGTCTGATCTTGGAACACACAATTAGGATTCTATGAGTAACAACAATAACCGTAAATACCAACAACAATAACTGCAACAATATTCAAAATAGTAGTAGTGCTAGTAAGAAGAAGAATGATAATATTGATAGTACTAGTAACAGTAGCAATATCCATTATCATACTAATCATAATGATAGTGCTAATAATTAATAGGATGAGTGGGGCCAGAAGCTTGCTCAGAGGGCCAGACGCCCTAAGCAATCAATGCTCCTTACACCTTGTATCACCTCAAGCACCCTTTTATAACCAGGGGATAATCAATCGGACATCCCTGTTTATGAGGTATTGAAACCCTGATTAAAACCCTCTGCGGAATCCTATACCCTATTTTGGAAAACTGAGGGCCTGAACGCGGCTTGCGCTCCTTGATCTCCAAGTAAAGACTACTCCCGACGAAGCCCTGCAATTTTAAGGGTCGTAGTTAAGCCAAAACAAACCCTCATATTCATGCCCTGAAGACTGTAGACCCTACATCGCTTAATATAGGGGACTTAATAATTAGAATACGGTTTTGGGGGCCTTTATACTATAATTATAATAAGGAAGACACCAAACCGTTTCTCCGAACACGCGAAACCATTAAACTTTCAAGGTTGCGGACCCTACATCCCAAGGAGCCTCGAAGACCTTCCAAAAACACCCGTATATTTAGGGTTTAGGGTTTGTCCACCATGTGCTTTTTGCACGCCTCCAACAGTGCCTGGAAGACAACTGTCCCGGCTACAAATCTCGGCTGGAGTTTTTGCAGTCTACACATGCCTCCCACTTGGCAAGGAGCTCTTCTCGCCGACCGGAATCCGCCACACAGGCGATGCGCTGAAGAAGGATACAAGCCAAAGACGGCGAAAGCCCTGCCGGATCACAGGTACATTATTGAAGTGGCAATCTTTGCATGAGCGAAGGCCATAACAAGGCACCTGGTCTTTTCATGCACTTGGCGGAGTTCATGCACTTGGCGGAGGTCTTGGCAAAGTCGAAGCCCAGGGAGAGCGCAGTGTCATCGGCCGACCGGAGCTTCACGCAATCAAAGGGCATTGGCAGACCATCCACGGCTCCGTTGAGAAGGAGCATGCCCTTGGCCTCAAGGAATAAAACAGCCGCAAGGAAGGAGGTGGTGCGCTGCTAAACTCAGGCAAGTGCGAACACTGTCTGCCCCGCAGCAACGTCCTTGGAGGGCCCACGGAACTGCTTGCTGGCCTGTGTGACGAAGCCGTCCTGCAGCATCTCAAAAGATGACGAGGCCACCGCGCCCAGGTACAAAACATGCATAGAACAACCCACCTAATCCGCAACAGCCCAAACATCCTCAAACCTCCACGACACTACTGCCAACACCCAGCGGTCTCCTGCCGCTTGCTCCGGGTGCCATAGTCCCGCAGCCACAGCGGTGTCGACATTTATCTCGGCCTGACCCGAGCCGGAAACCCCAGCAACGAGTATGTACGCGAACATTCCAAAACCTCCAGCAACTCTAATCTAATTAAGCACCATCCAAGGTACCAAACGCACCATGATAGCAGTACCAGCTGGAAAATTGAGAAACGGTAATCAGCACGCGCTGCAGGGTATGCTATACGCAACAAAGCAAACCCCCCTCCAATCTCAAGTACCGAAGAGATGCAAATTGAGCCAAGAAAACCTGCAAGCCACCCGTCCAGCTCGGAAGTCCAAGCCCGTCGCCTGTCGCGGAGAATTCGTGTTTCAAACTAGCATACAAACAACGCTCCCGACCTCGTGTGCACACTCTTACGGAGGGAGCTCGACCGTCCGCTCTGTGGGGGTCAGTAGCAGCTGAAGTCGAGCGTAGAACTGCTCAAAGTTATCGCACACGGAATAGAGCCAGCGCAGGGCCGGAGACTCTTCTTCCCGCTGGGCATCGAGGAAGACGACCGTGACAAGTCGGCGCAGTTCGCTGCCCAGCACCTTTGCAAGATACTAAACACGACAAAACAAATAACCAAGCTCGAGCTCCCGGCGCCCTTTTTCTTATTCTCCTCCATGCAACATGCACGCTTTGGTTTGCACGAAACTCGGCAAGATATTGAGAATGTATATTGCCCAGCAAACCCAGCCTGCCCAGCCTCGGACACGTGAAGACCTTCACCGACAGACACGCAATCCAGAGCGAAGAGCACAACGAGACCATTCAAGTGGGACCAAGCTCAGCAAGCACACAGCAGCCGGCCTTGCTTGTTGTACCGACGCATGAAACGAGCCTGAACCGAAATGCCGTGCAGTTCTTCATACAGAAGCAAACAGCACCCGAACAGAAACTGAGAAAGAAACGTCCTGCGCAGTCCGGTGGGGCAGTGCAGATTGACCCAACAGTGAAAACAGTCAGAAAGTTGCACTCATGTATATGTATGTCTATACATGTATATTCGACAAGCAAAGACGGCGACAGGATAGGAGTTCTTCCCGAACCATTCCTGAGGAAGCTAAACAGTAACCTATCTCAGACACTCAACATACCAACTTAGGTCGACGACTGGAGCCACCTTGACAGCAGAAACCTCACTACTGCACATCGCAGTTCCACAGACGCAGATGCGCAACCGCCACTCTCATGCTAACTTCCAAGCCGTTAGCCGGAACGACATTACACACATGGACCTCAGCTAAATATTCAACTCTACCTGTTTTCTCGAAGGTACATTCACAGTGCTCCATGAGCAAAATCGACAAGGCTCCAGCACAGCGCCTCGACAGATTGACCTCACTCGAAACAGCACACATAACACGCATGCCCAGCCTGCGCCAACTGCACGAGAAGCTTCAATACTTTGTTTTTCCAGGATACTATCTGGAAGCAACCAAATGTGATCAAAAAAGTTTATCTCTCCTGGGCTCCACGAGCGTGGTTTACTTCCCAAGCGAGGCCGCCTCCACCTTTGTATGCTTACAACCCGCCAAGAAAGTATTCACATTGGAGTCGTTCCCATCATTAAGCACCAAAATGCACCATGCAATCACTGTTAACTTGGCCGAGACGAGCACCGGTCATAGCGCCGCGGAGGGAGAGGAGTAGACTCGTCCGGGACCTCAGCATCGCAGGAGACAATGCAATGCCGCATTCGATTGAGATGGCTGCTAATGCACGCCAGTCCCTGGGAACCTGGCTTGGCATCATTGAAACATACAGCATGAAAGCAAAACATTTACTGAAAGACTCACCTTGAAGCCGAAGTCAGGATGCACTCGCGGTGCCTCACATTATCTTGCATCAACAGCAGCCATGTACAGCTAGCACTCAATAACAGTCAAATTTGCAAGGTCATAGCTGTCGTGGGCAAGGTCACTTAGGGTTTAGGGGTTTAGGGTTTAGGGTTTAGAGTTTAAGGGTTTATAGCCTTCTAAGTTAGAAACATTTATGAAGAACTATGTCCAATCCTTTCAAACGCATGCAAAAGCACGCAACCTGAGCCCTCCACCTTCTACAACCCCATAAGACCCCTGCAAGCGTGGTCAAAAAACCTCTCAAGCCTAGAGAAACCCTAGGAGAGCCCTTTCAAACAATTCCAAACAGAACTTGATTGATGGAAACCTATAGAAGCCAGAAGACCCGCATCAAGTCGGAAGCCCTGCACCCTGCAAAGTGCAAAACCCTGCCCCGGAGCACCCCAGCGGCCACGGCACAAGGCAGGGCAAGGGAGGTGTGGCCAGGGCCCTCGGTTTGCGAAAGGGTCAAAAAGCAAGGGCACTGAGGACTTAAAATGAAGGGCTTAGGGTTTAGGGTCTAGGCTTCAGGATGTAGGTTTACGGTTTTAGGGTCTCGGATTTAGGGTTTAGGGTCTAGGCTTTAGGATGTAGGGTTTAGGGCTTAAGGATCAGAATTTAGGGTTTAGGATGTAAGCCCTCGGCCTGCGAGTCAAATGTGGGGGCCATGAGAATAGGGTGTTGGCGGGTCTATATGGGAGTTTCCGAAAATAGGGGACCCTAATATAGTACCCTAAATAGTAGGATCCTTATTGTAAGGACCCCAAAATAAAGCACCCCCTATTTTCGGAAACTCCCATATGTGCTAACTTTGCTACAAGTAGGGGCTCCTAAGGAACAGCATGTTGAAGTTATTCAGACCCCGTGGCTAAGGTGTGTTTACTTGGGTGACAGTTTCCGTCGAGGTCCGGTGATGATGGTTCTCTGTTCGGGGATAGGAATCAAGGTTGAGGGTTTATATGTGGCTTGAAGCGCTGGAGGGGTTATAGTAGAAGCCAGAAAGTTGGAGCATCATTGGCCTCATTCCCTTAAAGTAAGGTATAAGGAACCCCAGCATGAATCATCCTAGATCTATGTTCCGACTTCCTGGGGTTCACTATGGGGTTTAGGTGTTTCATGGATTCTACCTAAACCCCTGGATGACTCAGGCCAACCATCTTGAACCCCTAAACCCCTAACTCCTGATCTCCCAAGACCAACTCATAGGCATGAGTTGGGGTCATCAGTAGTTGTGAGTGCCGTAACCTTACCTGGAAGCCTACTTGCAATATGTCTAAACATGCTATATAATGGTACACCATATTATACCATAACTATACTATACTATCCCATATTATACGATAATATATACTGTAATATACTATTTTAATATATAATACCAAGCCCAATGACTCTTTAAGATAGCCCCAACTCCAAACTCCAGCACCCTTGAAGCCATTAACACTCACTATCCAAGCCAGAAAAACCCTAAACCCTAAACCCTAAACCGAACCCACCACAGAAAAGCACCCGCTGGGTCCAACGCGGGAGCCTTCACCAGGAGCGACCCTGCCGAGCGGTGTCCTGGGGGGGTGTGGGGTTTAGGACTAAGGGTTTGGGCTTTGGGTTTAAGGTTTAGGATGTGGGCTTTGAGGTTCAGTAAGGGTTTGTGGACTCAGGGTGGTGGGTTTGGGATGGCTTGGGCGTTCGACGGGCTTCGTGAGGGCTTTGATGATAGGCCGAAATGGTTGTAAAAGCCCTGATATCACTCCCAGCAAGATGTCCTTCCTTACCCAATGAGCCACGCGCAAAATCTCCCTGTACATACCCTGGGTTCCTTTAAGGCTTCCTTTAGTTCCTCTAAGGGTTCCTCTAAGGGTTCCTTTAAGGGTTCCTTTAAGGGAATCTGCAAACACTCTACAACCCTTTTACACGCACCTTGTAGAGACCCCGAGAAAACCGCTGCTACCATCCCGCCGAAGGACTTTGCACCACCATGCCCTGTGACGGCCGGGGTCGTAGCCTACTATATCGTACGCTTCCTACATACAAACCTTACAACTTTCTTCCTAACAAGCCGTAAACCCTGAAGCTTAAAACCTAAACCCTGCTTAAACCCGCCAAATCCTTGACCTTAAACTCGAAAACCTAAACCGTAAAACCCCAAATTAATTCCTTTTCCCTCAACAACCCTCCAGCCGAAGGCTTGAACCACTGTTTATAGAACTCAAAACAAACTCTACTAAACCCATATTCATATACATATGTATATATATATACACATATGTATATTAAATATATATATGTATATATATATATATTGTGTATATATATATATATATTATGTACATATATATATATATCTACATATATACATATACGTATACATATGCATAAAGATATACATATACTTATACATATGCATATACATATACATATACATATACATACATACGTACATACATACATACATATATATGTATACATGTACACAGGTATGTATGCCATATATATATATACATATATATATATATATATATACATATGCATACACACATGTGTATATATACGCACACACCACATAGATTAAGATATAGGTATGTAGTTTTCTGGATATACAAATTTATCGGTCTACAAGTACATATATATATGTATATAGATAGATAGATAGATAGATAGATAGACAGACAGATAGATATAGAGAGATACATAGGTATATAGACATACAGGCAGTAGGTATACAGATCTTTAGGTGCATGGCTATGTACCTAAGTATATATATCTCTCTCTCGAAATGCTATATGTTTTCTCGAACCCTAAGCCCTAGCCTAAAATAACTAAAAACCGACATCATGAATCTTATATAAACCCCGCGCTCTAAATCCCTGAACACTAAGCCCTAAACCCCAAACCCTAAACCCGAAAACCTAACCCCAAAGCCCCAAAACCCAAAAACCCTAAACCCCTAAACCCTTAAACCCCTAAACCCCTAAACCCCTAAACCCTAAACCTCTCAACCCCCGCATAAATTCGCCGAGGAGCTTTGCACCACTGGGACTGAGACCTCCCTTCTCTGAACCACCGGCTCGGCTCGCAACTGCGGCTGGGGCGCCTCCAGAGGATGCTAGCGGCTTTTTGGGGTTTTGGGGTTTAGGGGGCTTTAGGGGGGTTTAGGGGGCTTTAGGGGGCTTTAGGGGGCTTTAGGGTTTAGGGGTTTTGGGGTTTTGGGGTTTAGGGGTTTTAGGGGTTTTAGGGGTTTAAGGGGCTTTAGGGTGTTGGGGCTTCGTGCGTGTCTGTGTGTGATTGTGTTTTTGTAGGGCTTCTGTGAAGTTGTGGTGTTTTGGAGGGTTTTCTAGGGCTTCAGAACATGGAGGCTTTCAAGGTCTTGGGGCAGCTTATTGGCTTCGGGAAGGTTCATATGGTGTTCAAGGCTTGTAATGCTTAACCTAGATTTCGTAAGGCACGCGGGTTTGAATACTTGTTGGCAAACTTGCCCCCGCCCAATGTTCCAAGTGATCCGATCAACCTGACACCAACGTTTCAAGCAATCCGATCAACCTGCACCAGCTTTTCAAGCAATCCGCTCAATCTGCCATCAAAGTGTCAAGCAATCCGGTCAATCTGCCCTA
The DNA here is from genome assembly GCA_003297005.1 of Symbiodinium sp. clade A Y106. Lineage (NCBI taxonomy): Eukaryota > Dinophyceae > Suessiales > Symbiodiniaceae > Symbiodinium > Symbiodinium sp. clade A. Next base: position 110,046 of record BGNK01001418.1, on the reverse strand, counting down.
AACCCTAAACCCTAAACCCTAAACCCTAAACCCCTAACCCCTAAACCCCTAAACCCCAAGCAATCCGCTCAATCCAGCAATGCTCCAAGCTTTTCGGTCAATCCTGGGTTCAGGGTTTAGGGTTTATAGGGAACCCCAGAAAGTTGGAACATGGGTTTAGGAGGATTAGTGCTAGGATCCCTTATAGTTTACCTTAAGGGCATGAGGATACTCATGTTCCAACTTTCCGGAATCTACCATAGGTCCTAGGGTTTTGGGGCTGCTCTCTGTTTGGATACTAACAGAACTATGTGAGGGGTTTCTGACAGTGGGGGACCCTAAAATAGTACCCTAAATAGTAGGATCCTTATTATAAGAACCCCGAAACAAGGTACCCCTATTTTTCGGAAACTCCCATGTATTTCTTCAAGTTTTGGGATTCTCTGGGTGGGTGAGTGATTTCCTAAATCCCAAACAGCAAGTTCGACTGGAGACTGCTCGGCCTGCAGCTGCTGAACCCTCCCTACACCCTTAAACCCCTGAACCCCTAAACCCCTCTACACCCTAAACCCGAGACCCCTAAACCCTAAACCCCTAGACCCTACACCCCTAAACCCCTAGACCCCTAAACCCTAAACCCCCTCAACCCCTACACCCCTCTAAACGCCTCTAAACCCTAAAGCCTCCTAAAGGCCCTAAGGATACCAACAGGAATGAACTCGGGGGACTCGTTTTGCTGCCTGCGGCGCGTCGCCTTCGGACGAGGCCCTGAGCACTGGCGATCTAGAACCCAGAAAATATCAGGCATTGTAAAGTTGAGTTTAGGATTTATGATAATTTAAGGTTGGTTAAAGTTGAGTTTGGGATTTGAGATCATTTAAGGTTGGTTAAAGTTGAGTTTAGGATTTATGATAGTTTAAGGTTGATTAAAGTTTGGGGCTTATTATAGGTCAGGGTATGTTACATGTTAGTGTTTGTCAGATAGGATGTATCATATGTTAGGATTTGTTACACTGTTATAGGTTAGGGTTTAGGGGGACTGGGGAATATTGGAGCTCAGGGGTTAATGAGGACTGGGGTATTTCGGCTCGGGTCTCCTGTGTTCTGACACCCTAAACTTAAACCCCTGGACCCTAAACCCTAAGCCCTACAAACCCTAAACCCAATTAAACCCTAAACCTAAACCCTACAGTTACACCCTAAACCCCAAACCCTGCACCATAATGACACCTGTAGAAGAACCGAGACCCTCGGGTTCGCCGCCGGAAGGCTGTCGGTCATTAAGATTTTAAACGCATCAGGTTTAACGGTTTAGCATTTAGGGCTTAGGGTTTAGGGTTTAGGGTTTAAGGGTTCGGGGTTTAGGTTTTGGCTTAAGGTTCAGAGGTTCAGGGGTTGCAACGAAGAGCCCTGATTCAACTCCTGGCAAAGATTTCCATACTCTTGCAAGGGGTATTACCCCATATGGGAGTTTCCGAAAATAGGGGATCCTATAAAGGTTCCTTAAAGGGATCTATAAGGGTTCTATAAAGGGTTTAGGGTTTAGAGTTTAGAGTTTCCGAAAATAGGGGACCTTAATATAGTACCCTAAAGAGCAGGATGGTTGCTCCCCAGACCCCCGAGAGGATCCAAAAAGTAGATCCCTTAAGGGGGTTCCTATAAAGTACCCTTTAGTAGCTAGGGTCCCAAATTAGGGGATCTACTTTTTAGATCCTCCCGGGGGTCTGGGTCTAAGGAGCCCAAAATAAGGTGCCCCTTATTTTCGGAAACTCCCATGTGGGATTTTAAGCTTTAGGTTTTGGTAGCGATTCTACTGCTTTGGTCAAAATTCCCGAGCTCGCGGCGCACGGTGCGTGAGGCGTGCCATGATCACGTCCAGCCTTGTAAGGTTTAGGACTACAGGCCTAAAGGTTTTAGGGTTTAGGGATTAGAGTTCAAGGATTAAGGCTTAGGGGTTTAGGGTTTTAGGGATTAGAGTTTAGGGTCTAGGGTTTTAGGATTGGAGTTTAGGGATTAGGGTTTTAGGGATTAGGGTTTTGGGGGGGGCCTGAAAGTTTCAGGGGTAGGGTGTTCGTTGTGTGTTCCTTGCTTTTGTTCTCGTGATTTTGTTTGAAGTACTCTGTCTGGGGCTCAACGTTTTTGATTATGCGTGGGCATTGACAGGTAAGCTGTAACACTACAATCCCAAGACTTAGTAATTAGACACGCCGGGTTGGTTTCCCATTATGCCATTTCAAGCCCTGCATGAAAACAAGGCAAACCAAAGCGAAACCTGTAACCCAGAAACTCAAAAGCCCTGACCTCGAACCCAGAACCCTAAAGCCCTGTAATTGTCCTGGGTTTTTGTTGATACACTCTTCTGGCGCCAAGCTATGAAAGGCCTAGAGCTCAGGGCTTTGCAGGAATTAAAGGTTGGCTCCGCACTCTGTGTGCCCGTGATCTGTACCCAAAACTGTGAAATACAACTACTTCGCATGACGACTGGTTATTGTATGCTGCCGATTGCTACATTTCTGAATATTTTTGCTTTGTAGCTGTACTCTTTGTACTACTTTCTGATACCATGCTTGTTTAGTGGAGACCTTTGAATAGGCTCCAGCTGCACTGCAAAGTGTGACTACACCCTTGCGGCAACTAGTTTGAGCCAATGCTTCAAATCTTAATCCCTCAACCCTCCCCCTAAACCGTAAGAGACGAAACCCTAAACCCCCAAACCCACAAAACCCTAAACCCCTAAACCCTCAAACTCTAAACCCCTAAAACATCTAAACCCTGCACCCCTTAACACGAGCACGTCCACCGGAAGCCCGTAACCAGCGAACCTGAGGATTTTTAAAATACAGAATCATGAATCAAACACATTCAGGTTTCCCAATGGGGGGCGCTTCCAGCCCCCCATTTGCAAACCTTCCAAAAACCTCTGCACACCCTAAGACCCTAACCCTGTAAAAGCCGTCGAAACACCCTAACACCCCGAAATACCTCTCAAACCGCAGAAAATCACCCGATGATACTCAAACCTTTCATAACCCTATGAAAATATAAGACACATATAAACGAATAACAAAACTAACAGAACAATACTTAGAAGGAAAAAGCTGTGCATGTACCATAGAGGCCTTAATAATTAGAATAGGGTTTTGGGGCCCAGTATACTATCATTATAAAAAGGAACCCCCAAAATAGTATTGGTAATTTATTTAAGTCCCTATATTAAACAACGAAAACAAGAACTGCCCACGGCCCTGGCTCTGCGAGGTTCGTCCGCAGCTGCTGCAGAGGCTCTGCCTCGAACCAAAGCCCTACACCCTTTTACGAGCGTGCGTTTAAGGGTTTCCGTAGATGGGTTCCTGTAATGTTTCTGTTAAAGGGGGTCCTTTCAGGGTTCCTGAAAAGGAACCCTTCTAGTCGTTGCACAGCCGAATTCAGGATCATATTCTTTTATTCAGAATCCCATTTTCAGGGCTGCCGTGTAATGCTATTACGCCCTGTGGTTGGCCGTCTATTTCCCTCAAGGGGCCTTGACTTGAAACATGAGAACTAAGACTTGCACCAGGGCTTCGGGAATAAGGTTGATAAGTGATTCAGATTGGGGATTGGGTCTTCTTCCTACACACCAGAACGCGGTTTAGGGTTTAGGGTTTAGGGTTTAGGGAACCAAAACGAAATTGAATAATAGCACTAAAACCTAAGCCTTAAACCCCAAACCTCAAACGACTGGGCTCCAACAAACCCATCCGAAACCTAAACCCGGCCCGAATACTGGGTTCTTGCTAAAGAATGTAATGTAAGTGACCACACTTGGGTTTAGGGTGGAAGAGTCTAGGGTTTAAGAGTTTAAGTGAAGTTGCGACAAAATAGGGTTTAGCGTTCAGGGTTTAGGGTTTACGAGTGTAATTTAAGTTACCATAACGGTGATCTTTAGTGCATAATGGGGTTTCCTCATGATGGTGACTTTACACTAAATTCCTTAACAAGAACCCAGACTCTCTTACCTTCACACCAACCCATAGAGCCCAACACCCTAACTGCAAAGACGTGATCTACTCCCCTGAGAAGGTAAGCCAACAACATGTGGGGGATGCGTATACGAGAAACCATAAGCCGAAAGACCAAGACGAGCTAAACATGCAACCAAACCGGGCCCCAAAAAGTTCTAACTTTCTAAGATAGAGCTAATATATAAGGCCAAAAAGTTTAAAGTTCCCCAGTTCACTATCTCAGCAATAAACTTCCAGTATAGAACCCCCTAGGCCCGAAAACCCGAGACCCTTCCAGGAAGCAGTATATTATGTTCAGGATCCCTCCAAATGTTCAGGAACATTCCTGGGCCAAGAGGAACTGAGCCTTTGCGGAACCATTTTCAAACCCTAAACTAAAATCCCTACCAAACCGCACAAAACACCTATAAAGGGCCCTACAGAGACTTCAATCCGCAGAGCGTCCCCCTAAACTCTAAACCCTAAACTTCCCCTAAACCCCTAAACCCCTAAAACCTTAAACCCTAAACCCCTAAACCCCTAAAACCTTAAACCCCCAAAACCCTAAACCCCTAAACCCCTAAAACCTTAAACCCTAAACCCCTAAACCCCTAAAACCTTAACCCCCAAACCCCTGAACCCCTAAACCCCCAAGCCCTTCCCAAGACTTTTTGTTGCCTCCTCGTGCTTCTGCGGCAAGGGAGGAGGTCGACGTGGGGGCCTCTGGGAGCAGAAACAATCCAGGGATTAGGGTTTAGGGTTTAGGGTTCAGCAGCTCCGGATCGAGCAGTGGTGTGTTTAAGACTTTGATATAACACCCACCGACCCAAAGAATCCCATAACATTGAGCTATAAAAAGTTTATCAACTACATACAGTTCAGTTTCACATTTCCACTATAACTTTTACAAGTACTAAACAACTTTTGAGCTACATACGGACGCTAAAGCTTGGCAGAACATATTCTACATTTCAGACAGAAACTACACAACAGACATCTGAGGCATCAGAGTTCACAAGTTGACAAGTAGAAGTTCCAGCTCACAAAAGCTGTCGAAGACAATTGCAAGTGACGGTCACGATATCGCTTCATGATAGCAACGACAGCTATCAGATATGAGCTTACTGCACGAAGCTCAAGATACAAGACAATTGCAAGCGACGGTCACCACATCGGTTCATGATAGCAACGACAGCTATCAGATATGAGCTTACTGCACGAAGCTCAAGATACAAGACAATGGCAAGTGACGGTCACGACATCGCTTCATGATAGCAACGACAGCTATCAGATATGAGCTTACTGCACGAAGCTGAAGATGCAACCTGTACAAGCCAACAAAGCACACCGCCATCGCCGCANAGCTATCAGATATGAGCTTACTGCACGAAGCTGAAGATGCAACCTGTACAAGCCAACAAAGCACACCGCCATCGCCGCAGCAGTCGCCGTCCTCGTGAAGTCTCTAGATTCCTCAATGCTCGCGCCAAGAGTTGGCCAGAAGGAGCCACCAAGACTCGGCAGTACGATTTGTTACGGCCAAACGTGGGCCAGAAAGAGCCACCAAGACTCGGCAGTACGATTTGTTACGGCCAAACGTGGGCCAGAAAGAGCCACCAAGACNACTCGGCAGTACGATTTGTTACGGCCAAGAGTTGGCCAGAAAGAGCAACCGAGACTCGGCAGTACGATTTGTTACGGCCAAACGTGGGCCAGAAAGAGCCAGCAAGACTCGGCAGTACGCTTTGTTACGGCCAAGAGTTGTCCAGAAAGAGCCACCAAGACTCGGCAGTACGCTTTGTTACGGCCAAGAGTTGTCCAGAAAGAGCCACCAAGACTCGGCAGTACGATTTGTTACGTCCAAGAGTTGGCCAGAAAGAGCCACCAAGACTCGGCAGTACGATTTGTTACGGCCAAACGTGGGCCAGAAAGAGCCACCAAGACTCGGCAGTACGATTTGTTACGGCCAAGAGTTGGCCAGAAAGAGCAACCGAGACTCGGCAGTACGATTTGTTACGGCCAAACGTGGGCCAGAAAGAGCCAGCAAGACTCGGCAGTACGATTTGTTACGGCCAAACGTGGGCCAGAAAGAGCCACCAAGACTCGGCAGTACGCTTTGTTACGGCCAAGAGTTGTCCAGAAAGAGCCACCAAGACTCGGCAGTACGATTTGTTACGGCCAAACGTGGGCCAGAAAGACTCGGCCCGGCCTCCACCGCCGCACACCCAGCCCATTTGTCGAGCATATCCCCAACCCNAGAGCCACCAAGACTCGGCAGTACGATTTGTTACGGCCAAACGTGGGCCAGAAAGACTCGGCCCGGCCTCCACCGCCGCACACCCAGCCCATTTGTCGAGCATATCCCCAACCCACCCTAGAACCTTGCGGAGGTCGGAAATTCGTGGGCCAGGTCGGAAATTCGTGGGCAAGGTCGGAAATTCGTGGGCAAGGTCGGAAAATTCGTGGGCAAGGTCGGAAATTCGTAGACAAGGTCGGAAATTCGTGGAGGCCGGGCCGAGTCTTTCTGGCCCA
>BGNK01001418.1:69776-103468 GCA_003297005.1 Symbiodinium sp. clade A Y106 | reverse complement strand
ATTTCCGACCTTGCCCACGAATTTCCCGACCTTGCCCACGAATTTCCCGACCTTGCCCACGAATTTCCCGACCTTGCCCACGAATTTCCCGACCTTGCCCACGAATTTCATTAAGGTTTAAATTTCTATTTGAAGGAGAGGGTTTAGGGTTTAGGGCCTTTAGGGCTTAGGGTTTAGGGTTTAGGGTTTAAGGTTTAGGGCTTAGGGTAGTTCATGATTGGGGTAGTATTTAACATTTACATTTCTTATTCCTTATTGTGTTTAAGTATCCAAAAGAATGTGAAATGTTCCTCAACTATGGCAAAGAGCTTGTGGCTCCGAAAACTCCGGGCTGGGGCATACAGTTAAAGTCAGTTCGAGTGCTGCGGGCTTCGAAGGCAACGAGGGAGCTCATCACATGGAGAAGGTCCGCTCTCCCCATGAGCTCTGAGGAAAGCCTCTCCAGTTGACCTGCGGGTCGCCCTCCCCCTAAACCCTAAACCCAAAACCCTAAACCCGCCTCACCAGCTTGACGGCACCTGTCTCCATGTGCCTTAGCCAGGCCTGCTCGTTGTACTCTCCGCGGCGTCAAGGGTCAATCGCGACGGTCTCTAAGGACGTTGCGGGTGCGACAGCTCTAAGACCCTAAAACTTCCTAAAACACTAAAAACCCTGAACCCCTAAACCCTAAACGCTAGAACCCTAAAACCCTAAAACCCTAAGCGCCAAAACCCTCAAACCCACAAAACCCTAAAGCCCTAAACACTGAAACTCTAAACGCTGTCATATAGGTGCCACTTACAAGAAGGAACCCTAAGGATCAATATTGGGCCGTAATATTTCCAAAAGGGTTTTGGGGTATCGTATCGTAAAGTTGCAAAAACCAAGGAATAGTTTGCTAGTAAGGTTTTTGGGGGTTCCTCAATATATGATTACAGTAAAGTATACACCCAAAGCCCTTTCGAAATATTCAGGCGCCTATACTACCTTACATAATTACAGAACCCTTTAAAGGAACCCTGAAAGGAACCCTGGCCCCTATACTACCTTACATAATTTAAAAACCCTTAAAGGAACCCTGATTAAAGAACCCTTTAAAGGAACCCTGAAAGGAACCCTGGCCCCTGCACTACCTTACATAATTACAGAACCCTTTAAAGGAACCCTGATTAAAGAACCCTTTAAAGGAACCCTGAAAGGAACCCTGGCCCCTGTACTACCTGACATAATTACAGAACCCTTTAAAGGAACCCTGATTAAAGAACCCTTTAAAGGAACCCTGAAAAGAACCCTGGCCCCTATACTAGCCTACATAATTACAGAACCCTTTAAAGGAACCCTATACTAGCCTACATAATTACAGAACCCTTTAAAGGAACCCTATACTAGCCTACATAATTACAGAACCCTTTAAAGGAACCCTATACTAGCCTACATAATTACACAACCCTTTAAAGGAACCCTATACCAGCCCACATAATTACAGAACCCTTTAAAGGAACCCTGAAAGGACCCTGGCCCCTGTAGTACAAGGAAACCAGGGCTCCCAGCGGGCCGAAAGGAAGATTGGCACCCGCCTGGTGTTTACTACGGTTGATGGACAAAATCCTGCATGACCTTAAGGACCCTAAACTATGGGAATTATGGTATATTCCTTATAATGGGTAATGCAGGATTTTGTCCATCAACCGTAGGTTTATAGTGAACCCCAGAAAGTTGGAACATAGATTTAGGATGATTCATGCTGGGATTGCCTATACTTTGCTTTAAGGGCATGAGACCAATGATGTTCCAACTTTCTGGCTTTTGCTGTAGGGTTTAGGGTGCAGGGTTGGGGGTTTCTAGGGTTTCTAGGTTTTCTAGAATGTCTAAGATTTCTAGGGTTTAGGGTTCAGGGTTTGGGGGTTTGGGGTTCAGGGTTTAGGGGCATAGGGTTGGTGGTTTAGGGCTTTCTGGGCTTTGGAAGTAGCCCAGGAGATAAAACTACAAACTTTGCTTTCATAAGGGTTCCTTTAAGTAACAAGCACCAAAAAAAGCATTCACGCATGGGCCGAGAGATGATAAACCAGGATTTGGGAAGCTTTTGTTGTCTAAAGTTGATCGGGGGCCTTGGCACAGCAAGGTTTTACCTACGGCCTGCGGTCCCCTGATTTCTGTTGTTGATGAGGGTACTCGTTTTCCTGTAGCAGTCTTCAGAAAGGGACCCCACAAGACAACGGGATGTAAGCCTACTACCTAAGTTGGTTTGCAGGTTTACGAGCGCCCTTGGTGTCAAGGCTCTTCGCTTACCCCATAGGCCTGTATGTGTAGGGCTACATTATTTTATGATTCTCATCCTCATTCACATTAGTATGTCAATTTTAATTATTGCGCCTGGCTGATTTTCTTATAGCATGCCGCTGCTACTTTCCTGGCCCGATGCTTTGCAACCTTTCGGAGGCAGCTGCGTTGTCCTTCCGGATCAAGCCAGTGTCCTGAAGTACCATGAGCGCTGCCTGCTGGAAGTCGAACAGAGACTAAACCCTAAACTTTGGGTACTGCCCCCCATACAGTAACAGTCTATAATAGGGCTACGATTTAGGTCCTAATATGTCTATATTATGAAAATTATCCAACTGTTACTGAGTGGGGGCAGTACCCAACGTAAACCCTAAATTGTTTATGCAAAGGACTTCTCTTGTTGCACAGGGTGGGAGAGGTTGAAGGATCATCGTTGGCATGCCGAGGAGGCCTTTCTTTCGATGCTCCTGCTGCAGTGTCAGCCGCGCTGCACTGAATTTGGCAGTCCGCGACCGCTTCGCAGCACTGCCATGTTCCACCGTACCAGATAGACGCCGAAAGCCCCGAAGAAATACCGACAGAACTTCTAAACACTGAACCAAACAAGTTCGGAATCCGGAAACGACTAAATGCTCGCTCACAATCCACATGTTCGTTTGGCACACCGAAGCCCTAAAAACCCTAAAACCATAAGACCCGAACAACCCTTTGTCTTAATGCGTCAAGCCCGAAACCTTGTGAAACCCTAATAGACCCTAATAGGACTAGTTTGGCCCGTCTGGAATCCTGTGTAAACTTTCAGAAAAAGCTTGCAGAACCCTTTTAGACAACAACTCGAATGTTAGCGAGCCACTCTTCTATAGTAGAAGCCCAAAAGTTGGAAACCCAGTAGCCTCAATCCTTAAGAGTAATGTATAGGGAATCCCAGCACTATTTGGCCTTAATCCGGTTTCCAACTTTCTGGGGTTTACCATAAGGTTTACCCTAAACCCTAAACCCTAAAACCCCACTCTTCTAAGGTTTGCCGGCCTCCGCAGCCTTCCACAAAGCTGATGCCTTGCCTGTCTTGGACAGCCTGCAGCATGAAGGCTGTCCGGCGCCGTCGAAGATTCCGGGTTTAGGGTAGGGTTTAGGGTGTCATAGGGTTTAGGGTTTAGGGTTGTTTACAGAGGTGCCGGATTTCGAGACGCAGGGTTTAGAGTTTCCGGGTTTCAAGACGTGGGGTTGAGAGTTTTAAGGGCGGGCGAGATTCCGGCGAGGTGGCCCAGATGGCCCAAGACCACAAAATGCGGCGTTCCACTTTAATTTCATTCAGGACCCCTTCCCCAGAGACTCCAATATCTCTTATAAGGAATGTAGTAGGATCCCGAATACGATTTAAGGTATATTCCCCAATGAAAGGATGGCGGAGTCTCTGGGCCATAATTCGAGGTTTAGGGTTTGGGCGTTGAAGGTTCGTAGGTTCGGTCTTAGAAGCTTCATACAGGGTCCATAGTAGCCTTAACATTCAGAACGGGACTTTGGGGTATAACAGTAGAGGGATGTTATTGCTGATTCTTCAAACCTCTATGAAAGAGTTTGGTGGTGTTTTGAGAACCCTCTTTCATGAAAAACCTGCGCCTCTTGACGTTGCTGAGGTTTGCGGTTGTGCGTAAGGCGTCTCGTAGGTGTTCATAAGGTTTCGCGACTCATCGGCGGACACGGAAAGCAGCTTGCAAGACAAGTAATAATGGTGCGTACCGCTGCCTGTAGCGCGAAACTCCAGACGTAATGAGAATCATGTCACTGGTTTTTGTAACGTCGCTGCTTCGCTCGACCCCAAAACCCCCAAAACAAGGGGTCTTAGAGGCTCCTTTCACGGGTTCCCTTTGTGGTTTCTACAAGGGTTTAGGGTCCAGAAAACGGGGCCTTCATGATTATAGCAATGCTTTGCGAATAAATACAATAAGTCAATAAGTAAGGAACCCTAAGGAAGATATTACTACACACTACTATTCAGACTCCTATACTATGTCACACTCACGCAGTCCTGAAACCGTCAAGCCAAAACCTTAAACCCCACTCAGACCTTTCGAATGTATCTTTCCAATCAGCAAGATTTCAATAACAGTTCCTGCAAAAGCTTCCCGCAATTCACAAGCCAAAACCAACAATCATATCAGAAATCATAGATAACCTCGGAGCCTTTCGAGCAAAGCCAAAAAGCAAATCGGTGTATACTGCCTTGATAACTCTGTAGAAACCCTACAAAGAAACTCAATATACTAAACGACTGCTTGAAATACAGTTACCCTTACCCAGAAAAAGCAAACATCACGAAACCCTGAACACTAGACCCTGGACCTCCGACCCCCTTCACCCCTAAACCCCTAACCCCTAAAACCCCCCACCCCAAACCCCCTAAACCCCCACCATAACCCTAAAAACCCCTGAGCTTGTCCATAAAAGTTCGGGTCCCGTCATGCACATGCCCGACTCAAAATCCAAACGATTAACAACGACATCCACCCCAAACCCCTCAACCCCTAAACCCTGAACCCCAAAACCCGACACCCTCAAAATGCCTAAACCCTAACGGCCCGAAACCCCAAAATCAAAGGGGTCCCGGCGGGTCGCTGTCAAAGGCATCCCCGGCCAGCCGCAGCTGATGCTCGAACTGGTGGTTCTCCCAATCCTACGAGGTTTCAGGGTTCAGCGTCTAGGGTTTCTTGGGGGTTCTATAAGGGAGTTTCCGAAAATGGGGGTACCTTATTTTGGGGTCCTTATAATAAGGATCCTATTATTTAGGGTGCTATATTAGGGTCCTCCATTTTTGGAAACTCCCATAAGGGTCTGTGAAGGATTCTACGAGCCTTCAGGGTTTGGGACTTTCGGGTTAGGGTTTAGAGGAGATCTATAGGGACTTTTTGCGGGGTTCTACGGGTTCTATGAGAATCCTAGGAGGCTGCTAAGGCGAGGCTTTGCGAATGAAGTCTTTGTAAAAGGGTATTGTAGGGGATGTTACTATAGAACTCTATCAAGGTTCTATCAAGCGTCTATAATGATCCGACGAGGTTTCATGGAAGGGTTTACGGTTTCTACAGGCCTTCTTGTCTAGATGGTTCTACAAGGGTTGTGGAAGGGTTTAATGTAGCAACCTGATTAAGAAACCCTGGCCCTATAACCCCCAATATATTAGGGTTCATATAAGGGACCCTAATAAAGGCCCAAGGTTTCTCAATCAGGTTCCTACATTAGGGTTCAGGCTTTGGGATTAGAGTTTACGCTTCGCCTACAGTACTATGGTCCTCCTTAGCTTAAATGGAATAGGGTTTCGGTGCAGGGTTTAGGGTTTAGGGCATGATTTAGGAACATATTCTCAATTATTCCGGCACGTATATTAAGGTTTACAAAGACTGTTTAATACCGGCGTTTGTAGGGTGTATGCTTCTCTAGCAGGTTGCAGGCTCTATCGGGTTTGGACGTTCATAAGGGGTTCATTCTCAGGAGCGCACAAGGGATCCTATAAGGGCTCCTTCAAGGGCTCCTTCAAGGGATCTGGGATTATCACTGTAAGGGTTCCTTTAAGGATTACTGCTTGTGTACGAAAAGGGGTCCTCTAAGGGATGAGTAAAGGACCTATCAGGGGGATCTATGAAGGGTTTAGGGTTTCGACGATAACTGAAGCTCAAGTTTCTGACCAGGGGAAAGGTTCGGGGCTCTCGCAGGTAAGGAAGCTTGAACCCTAAAGTTGACCAAAACAAACAGAACAGCCACGAAGGGCCAGCAAATGAAGCAGCCGGCAACCCAGAAAAGCTTGAAAACCCAACCGGGTAAAAAAAGAAGAAACTAGACAACAACCAGACCTAAATTCCTAAATCCTAAACCCTAAAGCACCCTTTCGGTTGTGGTAGGTTCTCTGGCCCCCCAAAAAAACCGAAAACCGAAGCAAGCTGCCTCAACCCTTAAACCCTCAACCCTCAACCCTAAACCCTAAACCCTCAACCCTAAACCCTAAACCCTAAACCGAAAGAAAGGCGCCTCCAGAGGAATGGCCCGGCTCACGAAATCCGCTAGCAGCTCGGGGCGCTCCCCACCTCCGCGCTAAGCTTTGGGATTCATGGATCCCTCCCTTTTCTGGGGTGCCTTTAAGAGCTCGTATGAGGGTTTAGGGGTTAAGGTTTAGGGTTTTTAGGATCCCTTTTTAGGGGTCCTTGAAAAAGATTACCTTAAGGCAAGGGCTCCGTTTTAGGGTTCCTTTGAAGGTTCCGTTGAGGGCTTCTACAAGGCTTCTGCAAGAGTGTTGAGTTTTGATTTACGGAGAGACTCCAAAACCCCTTTGTTGAGGAATACCTAGGGTTCCTTCTAAGAGACTCCAACAACCCCTTAGTTGAGGAATTTCCCTCAAATTCTGATAGGAACCCCAAGAAGAAGAATTAAGGTGTATTCCGTAAGTAAGGGTGTTGGAGTCTCTGGGTATGGGGCTTGTCCTTAGGGTGTGGGGCTTATGGCTCAGGGCTTAGGGCTTGTACGGCTTACAGGGTTTATGGGGCACCCTGAAAGGAACGCCTAAAAGGAACCCTACAGGAACCCTCACAGGCAACCTTAAATGAACCCCCAGAGACTCCAGTATCTCAAATTCTAGTAGGATCCCTGATATCCTATAGATCCCCGTAAGGAACCCTAAGGTACATTCCTTAATTCAGGGGTATTGGGATCTCTGGGCGATTCATTGAAAGAAGAGCTCCGAGCTCCCCGCTGCGCAGGGCTGCCAAGACCTCGACAAGGGGCTTGGGGCGTTTTTCTAAAGTCGATAATTGCTTTGTGAGGGTTCCTTTAAGGGCTCCTTTCAAAAAACTAATTTAAAAGGTCTCCTTTAAAAGGGCTCCTTTACAAGGGTTCCTTTACAAGGGTTCCTTTAAAAGGGTTCCTTTAAAAGGGTTCCTTTAAAGGGTTCTCTGGATCCCGAGAGTGTTAGTTTTTAGTGCTTTTTGTTCTGCTTTTTACAGATCCACAAGGACTCAAAGGGGAGGTTTATAAGAGCTTATAGAAATCTACAACGGCCCAAACGGAATTTGCAAAATGGTTTGGCCCACAAAGTCTCAAAACATGTTTTTTTTGTTTAGGGATTTTGAAGATTTATCTCGCATTTAGGAGGCCATAGATGGATTTATGAGGTTGGCATAAGGATTTACAGGGTTTGCAGGCTAAATACGGTCTTCAAGACCACTTCGGGCTGCAGACCTTCACAGACGTGAAGTGCGGGTTAAATGTTTCGGCGTCTAGAGATGTGTAGTGTGTTTTCTTGGTCGTTTGCGTTTGGGGTGTCGGGCTTTCCAAGGGTTGGGAGTTTAGGATACCGGACTGTTGAAACCCTAAACCCATTGGGAGGGTTGGGTCTCCGGTTCTGGCTAAATGGCACTCCACAGGATGATTCTAGGAGAACCCTTACCCAGACCCCTGGGAGGATCCAAAAAGTAGATCCCTTAAGGCGGTTCCTATAAAGTGCCCTTTAGTAGCTAGGGTCCCAAATTAGGGGATCTACTTTCCTCCAAACCCTAAACCCCAAAACCCTAAACCCTAAACCCAAATTAGGGGATCTACTTTTTAGCTCCTCCCGGGGGTCTGGGTAGGGCTTCGGGTTTAGGAGTTTCGGGCTGAGGGGGCGGCCCCCCGAGGATTGGGGTGCGAAGCGACGAAGCGACAGGGCCCTGAAAGGCCCAGAAGCAGGGGTTCCAGACATGATTCTTACGTATGTTTCTAGACATCTTATGGCGTTGCATGGGATGTGGGGTTCAAGATTGAAGGCTTGCCCTTGGAGGCTTGCTGTACACTGCTCTGCCGGGAGTCGGTGGCTTGGGTCAGGGAGGGTTGTCTCCACCCATCGGCACCCTCGTCGCGTGGAGCTGCTACCAACGTCCCAGACGCACCCGCGAACAAAAAAACAAAAACATCACAAACAATCAATTTAATATATCTATATATATATGTAATTTGGTGTGTACATATAGGTATATATATAGAGAGAGAGATATGCATGCTTATACAGGTATATTTATACAGGTATTTATATATATACACACATATATATATACATGTATAGAAGACCAAAGTTAAAACTCCAAACAGGAAGAACTCAACAGAGACCTGAAGCCTCCGAATCGAAGTCGGAAGAAGATAGGTGGGGATGATCCCTCAGAGCCCACATATTTGGGCTTTAGGGTTTGGGGCTTAAGGTTTAGGGTTTAGGGTTTGGGGTTTAGGGTTTAGGGATCCCTCACCCTACCTACCTTCTTGACTTTCATCCATCTTTTGCGCTGAAAGCGAGGAAACCTGGGCGCCCGCACCCAGCTACTCAACTCGGAGGCCTTCGCCGACACCTTCGAACCCGAGATTCCACAGGTTGAGGGTTTAGGGTTCAAGGTTTCTTTTTTAGGGTTTAAGGGTTAGGGTTTAAGATTTGGGGGTTGAAGACTTGGGGCTTTAGGTTTAGGGCTAAGGATGTGGGGTTAAGTCATTCAGGGATTAAAGCCGCTTAGGGTCTGGTACCGTTCTTATGCGGCGGTAAAGAAGTGGTCAAAAGGCTTTCTGGTGTTTGTTTGAGAAGGTTGGTGTTGCGAGATTTGACTACCCAGAGAACCCAATAGCCCTTAATTAAGGAATATACCTTAAATAATAATAGGATCCCTAATATGCTTTAAGGTATATTCCTTAATTAAGGGGTATTGGGATCTCTGGGTAGTTCGAAAGGCTTGGAAGACTTGGGGTCTAGCGGCTCCTACAACTTAGCCTACCTTTGGTTAGTAGGGAATGGAAGAATGGTAGTAATAGTAGTTATAATTGTACCCCATTCCTCCATTCCCTACTAACCAAAGGTAAGTTAGTGGGTTAGGTTTCCGGTAATTAGTTTCGCACGGTTTTTCACGAAGAACCCACAGTCGCACTTTACATGGCAGTAAGCCTGGTCCATTCTACAGTTTATTACAGTCGGTTATATGCCTCTATAGAGTACTATGGTCTTTAAGACCTACCGTAGCCTCTTATAGTGGGGATTCAAGCGTAGGGTTGCGGCTGACGGGTCGTAGAGTTTTGCATTGGTGACGAGAGGGAGCGGGTCCTGGGTCCTGGGATGTCTGAAACGTCACGGCTTTTGTTTCTGTTGCTGTTGGACTTAGGGTTTAGGGTTTAGGTTTTGGGTTTGGGAAGGCGTCAAAATCTAAAGCGGAAGGACGGCACTAGCGCGGATAGCCATGCTTCGAGCTTGGACTGCGGCGCAAAGATTAGGATTACTTCAAGTTTGAAAGGGGGGTCAACCCAAAGTATCAGACTCTCAACGACGTGAGTGGATTCAGAGGCTCAAGGACATGTTGAGCTCTTCTTTTGTCACGGGCTTTTTGCCAATCTTCATGTTGTAGAGTTCCTTCTTCAAAGCAAACTTCCCAGCTCACAAAAAGTGAAGACCTCGAAGAGTGTGTTGAGTGCTTCGCGGGAGTATTTCTCGCGACCTTCCTGGGTTCCTGTAAAGGGTAGGGATACTATAAGAGTGCTACAAAGGATTTAATGATATAGGAGCCTTAATAATTAGGATAGGGTTTTGGGGCCCATCATACTAGAATTATAACAATTCACCCCCGAAATAGTATCGGTAATTATGAAGGGGCCTACATTACCCACCCTCTCAATCCCTGCAGGCTCTCGGTGACATGCCGAAGGCGCTCCCGGAGCCCATCTGAGGCTTCGGTGTGTGGCGCTGCAGGGCCGGCGAACCAAAACCCAAACCCACAGGCCTCTCATGTAGAGGCCTTAAAATTGAATAGGGTTCCTTTTAAAGGGCTCCTTTAAGGGATACTATAGGGGTACTACAAGGGATTTAGGGATATAGGAGCCTTAATAACTAGAATAAGGTTTTGGGGGTTCCTTACTGTAATTATGGTATAATATACCCCCAAACCCTATTCTAATTATTAAGGTCCCTATAACAGCCGGCCCAGCCCGCCCTGACCTACCAAGCTGGAACAGCGAGTACGGCAACAAAAAGGCTCATCAAATCATAGGAGGGTAGGGGGGAGGGGGGTAGGGGACTATACTTCCTTAAATAGGCCTTACTAGGTCTTTAGTATGGGCATTAAGGCCCCCTACCCCCCTCCCCCCTACCCCCACCTAAACCCTAAGCCCTAAATACCCTAAACCGTAAACCCCCCCGAAGGGTCCTTATGGTACCCCCTGGGCATTAAGGCCCTTTACCCCCCTCCCCCCTCAGGGTCCTTATGGGGGTCGGGGCGGAGGCTTCCTCCGGGATCGGCCGCCTGTCGAACCCAGAGACTCCAGCATCCCTTAATTCAGGAAGATACCTTAGGGTTCCTTAAAGGGATCGATGAGGGGTCTATAGGCTTCCTTTAAGGGATCTATAGGGTTATCCCTTGATTCAGGAAGATACCGTAAATGATAGTAGGATCCCTACTATGATTTAGGGTATCTTCCTTAATTAAGGGATATTGGAGTCTCTGGGAATGCTGTCCTCATGGAGCTTCACACCTGCTTCCGAACTTTTGCTCCAAGTGCGGCGGATCCATCGCCGCCCGTGGTTGAGAATGAGCGGGAGGTTGATGCGAGAGATGCCCAAAGCTCACTCAAAGATAAACCTAAACCCTAAATCCCAAAACCCAAAACCCTGAAACCCTAAACCCTAAAACCCCAAAACCCCAAACCCTAAAAACCCTGAAGCCCTTAGCCTTAAAGACATCCAACAAGAACTCTTGAAAGAAAAATCGAAGCTCCTCCTTGGCTCTATGAAACCTACAACATTAGGGCGCCTTATTATGAATTCCACATATTCTTCCTTAAAGGCTCAGGGTTTCGGGCTTAGGGCTTTTGGTTTCGGGTTTAGCGTCCTGGCTTCCGGGTCTAGTTTTTAGGGTTTCGGGTTTAAGGTGAGCTCCGTTCTCAGAAGGATCCGGCTGCGCCTGAGGGCCCTCGCGCGCGCTCTCCGCGGCAGCAACATCTCCGGCGTCATCTGCACAATTTGGAAATTAGGCTTTGGGCTTTGGGCTTCAGGGTTTAGGGTTTAGGGCAGGATTTAAAGATTAGGCGTTGAGCTTGACTCACAGCTACAGGATCAAAGAGGGTAATTCGCGCATAGGGGTATCGTTGACGTAATTCTGACCACTTCGAACCCGAATTGAGGAGCTTTACAGCCCGTCTCCCTTGGACACAACACGCGAAGCTCACCCTCGAAGCTTCCTTTAAAGGGATCCTAGGCTTCCTTTGAGGGATCCTAGGGTTCCTTTAAGGGATCTATAAGGGATCTATAGGGCTTAGGGTTTAGGGATTCAAACTTAGAGCTTCATTGTTTGGGATTTAGGGACAAAGCTCCGCAAAACCCCCAAAGACACCCCCTACGGTTGATGATATAAATCCTGCAGTACCTCAATGACTCTAGACTATGGGAATTATGGTATATTCCTTCTTATGGGTAATGCAGGATTTATATCATCAACCGTAGTACACCGTAAACCCAGAACCATGAACAAATATGTTCTTGAGAACCACACGATGCCCGTAAAACACATCCTGAAACACACGCTATGACGCCGGCGATTGAGAGCTAGGTGCAAATTGCAGATACTTAGGGTTTGAGCACTCCGGCAAGCCTCAATCCCTGACCTAAACCCTGACTTAGAGGTGGGCATCATAGATAATAGTAACCCCTTGTAGCCCCGGACAAACTAAATGAGCTGTGACTCGTAGAGAACATTGTGCCGGAATGCATGCCTCGGCTGCGTGTCGATGGCTATCAAGGTAAGGCTACGAAGAAAGCTTGGGCCATTCCGTGAAGTTCTGACATTGTTGCAGCCTGAAAGTTGCACAGAGAGCAACCTTAATGAGTTGTATCAATCCTTTAGAACGTCAGCATGCTCGGGCAGAGTTCCAGGGGCCACTCGACCTGCAGCGGGTACGGCCGAACTGTCACCGGTGCTCAGAAGCCGACCATGAGCTGCACTTCGCAGGGCTTCGCGGCTGCTAGCGAAGTTTGGAGCAGTTGCTCAACAGACCACTGGATCTAACCTAAACCCTAAACCCTAAACCCCTAAACCCTCAACCCTAAACTCTGGATCCCAACTGCGTGACCGAGAGCGTTGGGGAGATCCACACGCCTTTGGGCACGGCTGGTCGGGACCGGGAAGGCCAGGCGGAGGTGCTCAGCTTGCTCCTGTCATATAGGGACCGTAATACTCAAGGGATCCTTAAAGGGTTCTATAAGGGATCTATAGTAGGGTTCTATAGGGCCCATTATACGATAATTTCTTGTAAGGAACCCCCCCAAAATAGTGTAGGGACCTTATCGGACCCTTTTAAAGGAACCCTTTAAAGGAACCCTATTAAAAGTAGGCTCTGGCAGACGTTAACATGGAGATCGGCCCCAAGGGCCACGAGGCTGCAGCTCCGGGTGTAAGTTCTGAACGCCACGACGGTCGCATCACCCACCTAAACCCTAAACCCTAAACCCTAAACCCTAAACCGAACTGACATCAGCCTTAGATTACCCGGACCCGAAGAACCCCCTACATTTCTAGGGTTCCTCATTATGATTTCCTTATATGAGTCTGTAAAAAAGTAGGTTATTTGGGGTTAAGGTATGCAACCCTCTACAACATCACCAATCCTAGAACACCAGGTAAACACCCTAAACCCTGAGCCCTACCCCCAAACCCTGGTCCCTTAAAAATGCTAAACCCTAACCCTGGACCGCAGGCACTAAATCCTTCAAGCGCCGTTCAACCCGTCTCCATGTTTTGTGTTGCGCAGAAAAACCCCAAACCGGACTTCATTCCCAAATCGACGCTTTATAAGAGGAGCTGGGCTTGCACACTTATAGTTGCCCTTGTACGAGGCCTTGAAAAGGAACCCTGAACTCTCAAACCATTCTAAACCCTAAACCCTCTATTATACCCGAAAGCCTTTTTCCTGAACCCTAAAATCCTAGACCAGTCCAACCCTCAACCCTAAAATCCCTAAACCCTTCAAACCCTCAACCCCAACATCCTAAAACCCGAAACCCCCAAGCACTTAAATACTTCTAGATCCCTTTGAAGGAACCCTTATAGTACGCTTTAACTAAGTTCCTGAGTAGCCCCTTTATAATAAGGATACCCTTTTCCCAATATTCAGTTAATAAGGAGACCCCGAACTAAAAAGTGCGAAAGGGTACTACTCAGGAACCTAGAAGACCCTAAACCCCTATAGATCCCTTATAGAGCCCTGTAAAGGAACCCTTATAGTCCCTTTACCCAGAGATCCCAATACTCCTTAATTAAGGAATGTACCCTAAACCATAATATTAAGGCCTCTATAATTAAAGGCATATCCTTAATTAAGGGGTATCGGAATCCCCTAAACCCTAAACCCAATAGATCCCTTATAGATCCCTTTAAGGAACCCCAGGTATATTCCTTAATTAAGGGGTCCCTTGGGTTCTCTGGGTAAAGAAGCCTTCGACTTTTGCGCCTGGGGGGCCATCCTCCGCGGNATTCCTTAATTAAGGGGTCCCTTGGGTTCTCTGGGTAAAGAAGCCTTCGACTTTTGCGCCTGGGGGGCCATCCTCCGCGGGGCCATTGCCCATCGCGTGCTCGAGGAGACGCCCGGCTTCGGATTCGGAAGGATTTAGGGTTGTGGGGTTTAAGGTTTAGGGGTTTTGGGTTTCGGGGTTTAAGGTTTAGGGGTTTAGGGGTTTAGGGGTTTAGGTTTAATTAGGGGTTTAGGGTTTAGTGGTTTGGGGTTTAGGGGTTTAAGGTTTAGGGGTTTAGGGTTCAGGGGTTTAGGGTTTAGGGGTTTGGGGTTTAGGGGTTTAAGGTTTAGGGGTTTGGGGTTTAGGGGTTTAGAACTCGTGTTCTAGAAGCGTTTTCTAAGAGTTCTGTAAGGGTGCAACAAGGGGTTCTATAAGAGTTTTGTAAGAGTTCTACAGGGGGTTCTAGGAGGGCTTGATTAGGGTTCTATCAGGGTTCTTGAAGGGTTTTACTTGGTTTCTGTAAGGGTTGTGGGTTCCAATAGGAGGTTAACGAATATAGAAGCTGTGCAATTCGAGCTTCAGAACTTGTGCAGGTTTTTCCGGAAATTTAGCAAAGGTCTGGATTCATAAGATCCTGAGGTTTAGGGTTCAGGGAGCGTTAAGGTTAGGGTCAAGGGGCTTTTATGCCGGCTTTGCACTGCCAACAGGTTTGCGACAGGCTTTGGCAGATTATATTATAGGGACCCCAAACCCCAAGCCACAAAAGGCTGCGACACGTCGCGCAGGTTGGGATCTCGGTTGGGCGTCCTCGTTATGGCCTGAATTGTAGGAATGGGCCGTTGGGGTATGNATAGGGACCCCAAACCCCAAGCCACAAAAGGCTGCGACACGTCGCGCAGGTTGGGATCTCGGTTGGGCGTCCTCGTTATGGCCTGAATTGTAGGAATGGGCCGTTGGGGTATGTCACCGCATAGTTGTAACAAGGAAGCCTGGGGAACAGCATTGGCAGCTATTGAGGCCTTTCTGTTGTGCTGGCTTTTCGTGCTAGGGCTTGCAAGGTTGCATAATGCAATACGACCTTTTCGTGGCTGTTGATTTGGGCCGAACACAGGAAGCACATGAACCAACACCCCCGAAAGCCCAATTCCCTCCAGAGAGCACAACCCTAAACCCTAAACGCTAAACCTCAAACCCTAAACCCTAAACCCATAATTATGCTCCGCTCCTGAATCTCCAAAGAGCCCGATCCTTTGAGTCAAGCCTCAGCTCCGTTTGGATCGGTCAACCTTAATCGGCCGCTCGTGAGCATGGTCTGGCCCCGAGAAATGCTTTGGAGGTTCGGTGCATGTCTTGGTCGTTGCCCTCAGCAAAGGCCGACTTTTTGGAAAAGTATCTGACGTTTGAATATGCCTGCAGCTCGGCAATGCTTCTTTGGCTCCACGCGTGGCATGTCTTTTAATGGCGACTGAAGTGTCGTTGATGGCTTTCTCGAGCACGATGTAGCCAGCTGGGCAGAACAACACATCCCCCGTTCTCACATGGCCCGCGCACAACGTCTCGAGCTCAAGGCCATCCGGAACTGTGGCAGCTTGCCTCTCTTCTTCCGACCCCAGGCCCTAAACCCTAAACCCAAACCCCCTTAAGCCTGCACTCCCTAGCCCGATCAACGGCTGAGAAATTCCTACAAACCCTATGCATACCCGCAGCAACCTGCGTCTCTCGCAAGGAATTCTTCCTTTCATCCCAAAAACCAAACCCCTAAACCCCAGACCCTAAAACCTAAAACCTAAACCCCGAACCCTAAACCCAAAACCCTCAACCCTCAACCCTAAAACCCAACCAAAAACCTCAATAACCTCAACCCTAAACCTACACTCCCAACCTTAAACCCAAAACACTCAAGCCTAAACCCTTTCTCTGATTCAAACAAGCACCGGGCTCCCTACAAGCCCAATTCGGAGGCTTTCCACCGGGGTTTACTATTAAAGTGCGTTGATAATTAGAATAGGGTTCCCTGAAAGCTTTAAAGGACTCCTTTTAAAGATCTCTTAGGCTTCAGGGTCCATGATCGGGGCCTCAACGGGGCAGAGTGTAATGTTAGGGACTATACGGCCCCCTCATTAGGGTTTGGTGGTCGGGGCCCCGGGGGCCCCCCCGGCTCCGTTCCCTAAGAATGGCCACACGGCCCTTTTCCCTTTCTGGTCAAGTTCTCCTGCAAAACCAAACAAAACCACACCCTACACCAAGCCTCTTTCAATAAGAACACCCCAGAAGTACTATCTTAGGTTTGGGGGTCTAGGGTGTAGTGGTATTTGTCTCGGGTTTGAAGTCAAATACAGGGTTCATAAGGGCTTTCCCGGTTACTGTGGCGGTTTTGTAGGCCTCCCCGAGTGCGGTGTGCTTATAAACGGCTGCCGTAGTATATGGCGACGTTTAAACCCAAAGGGTCCTAGGTACTGTTATGGGGGATACTTCCCCAAACCATATTAGTAATTCCTAATATAGAAACCCTACATTCTACCATGTAGGTACTTAGGACCCTTTGGGAAAAGTCCCACGGTTTAGGGTTTAGGGTTTACGTAAGTGGCCACGAATGCAGCTACCTTGCATCTAACCCTACCTACAAGGCTTACGGCAACCTTTAGGAACCCTCAAAATATCTTGATGAGTGCCTTAACTACCCTTGCTGTAGCACTATCTAAGCCCCGTCAAGTAACCTCGTGCTGCTTCCGGTGGAGCCCTGATGCCCCCAAATCAGGAATGTCGCAGGATATTGCTTGATTGTCGAAAAGGCTAGCCTTCATAACGAGAATAAGGTCTTGGCTCACATTTTAATACAAGCATAAACAGGCTATAAGGGGACATTTTTGCCAAGAATCCCAACAAAACTCAGCCAGATCTCTCCCCTAAACCCTAAACCCTAAACCCCTAAACCCTAAACCGGAGTTCAGGGATCACCTTGGAGCCTCTATGTAGTGCTTCGAGACTCGACTTAAAGGGCTCAGGGATGAGAGTTTAGGTTGGGGCATCGGGTTTAGGGTTTAGGGCTTGAGGTTTTGCGTTTGCGGGTTTAGGGTTTAGGGTTGAGGGGTTTAGGGTTGAGGGCTTGAAGTTTTGCGGTTGGGGTTTTGGGGTCTAGGGTTTAGGGAAAAGGGTTTTCGCAAGTAGTTAAGGCAGCTACCCTTATAACCACTTGCAGCCCCATGCAAGGTGCTTGTGACCATCCTTCTAGCTACTCAATTGAACCATCAAGTAGGGTTCTGCGGTATGTTTAGGGTTTCAAGGTATTCATGCCATGCACATTTGCTCAAAAGCCCCTACAAAACCCGATAACCAGAACACCGGGAGGATCTAAAAAATAGGATACCCTAGGGTTCCATGTTAGGGTCCCTTTAAGGGTATTTACTATAGGCTTCCATTTTTTTGGACCCTCCCGGGGGTCTGGGGGAGCTTAGGGGGGTTCTGCTCGAAGCCTCCAAACTCACTTAACTGAGCCAGATTGGGTGGTTGTGAATATTAGGGTCCCTTTTAGGGTTTAGGGTTTAGGGTTTAGGGGTTTAGGGGTTTAGGGTTTAGGGTTTAGGGTTTTGGGTCCTTATCATAATCCGGCACCTATTATTTAGGGTACCCAAAAAGGGACCATAGCTTTGACAACCACCCAGATAACCCAAGCAAACAAAACCGGTCTTTGCTAGAACTCTTTTTTTGGATCCTACTATTGGGGTCTCTTAATGAGGTTCCTACATTAAGCCCATTCAATCCGACATGGCCCTGAACCCTACGCCCCAAACCCCTAAGCCCAAAACCATAAAACTAAATCCCCTGTACACCCAATGAAACGAGCTTCAAACGCTTTTCGCGCGGTGCGGCATCCCGATCTACGCCAGGTCTCGGGCGCCAGAAGTCGTTGGCAAATTTGTTGAAACCTCCTGAAACACACACACACGACAGACACATGTCCTTGATGGCAAATGCCGCCCGAAGACTCCAAAAGCCCTGAAAAGTCCGTTAGAACCCTGATTTTCCATAACAACCCGCCCAAGAAGCCCGATAGCACCCTCATAAATCCCTACAGGCTAGAGCCCTTATAGAACCCTTGTAGAACCCTATAAAACACTTCCAAACCCCTTACAGAACCTGATAAAACCCTTTGGGACCTTTAGAGAGACACCAGGAGCTCTTACTTTTTGGATCCTCTTTGGGGTCTGGGTTGAAGGCTTTTGTTGAGGGTTCCTTCATGGGTTCCTCTCAGGGCCCTTTAAGGGGTTCTAGAAGGGCTTTCCTAACAGTTTCTGTAAAAGTTCTTTTTCAAGGGTTCCTGTAAGGGCTCTATGAGGGTTCTGTAAGTAAGGGTTTATGGGGTTGAGGGTCCTGTAAGGGCTTGATAAGATTACACGGGCAGGGGTCTCTAAACCCTAAGCCCTAAGGTTACAAGGGCAAGGGTCTTATAAGAGGTTTGCAGGGTTTTGAAAAGGCGGCTCCCAGCCTTAGGGTTCGCATGTAGGGCTCCACCAGGGCTCAGAATGTTCTAGATTCTAGAGGTTTAGGGTTCAGGACTTAGGGTTTAGGCTCTATTAGGGCTTCCTGGTGGAACGAGTCAAGTTGCTGGGCATCTACAAGCTAAACGATCTAAACCCTCAGGCGAGGTTTCTGGGCTTGGGGCCGTGTTTCGGTGTTGTTATAGGGACTGCAAGGGAATGCTATTCCTGAATATTCCGTGACCCCTATACTGAAGGCTTCAGATGAAGGAGGCACCAAGTGGAGTCGGGCTCTGCAAGTATCTTCTTCGGGCCCAGTCCCGTGTAATAAAGGCAGCATTCACCATCCAATACCTACCACTACAGCATTCTGCGGGCTTCCGGCGCAGCAATGGGGGCCTTGCGAACGAACACTTCTGCATTGCTGTCCTGGGGCTGAAAGCACTCGCCTCCGGACCCAGACACTTGAATCCTCTTAAGTTTTAAGTGCGTAGACCCCAAGAGCCCCTCAAGATGCTAAGCTTCCTCTTGCCTCCTCTCTTCCTCTAGGCTCCCGAATTATCTTCGAAGCCACCTCCACGTGATCAGACCTGAAAGTCCCGATGAGGGGATCAGGCTGCAGACAGCGGCTGCCAGACTTTCGGGCATATGAGGCAACAAGAGACCAGGCGTGTGGAAGTTTGCGATGAGGGCCTTTAAGCTTTTGTGTGGGCCATAGGTTTATCACTTTAGGGAGGAGTTGCTTGAAGGATCATTGGACTAAACCAGCATGGAAAAAACTTAGAGTAAACAGTGGGCTAGCCTTCATGAGGGTACTGACTACGAAAGCCTTAAACCGTTCGAGGCACTGAATGTGCAAAACCTGCGCTCATGAGGCTCATACAGCCTGTGGCTCATGAATCTGTGATATGAGTTTGTAGATGTATAACTGTGAGCGTGCAGACATACATACATACATAAACCAGTGTACAATATATAATGCAGATATATAATATAAAAACATAAATATCATAAGAATATGTGCACATACACGTACACATACAGATATACGTATACACATACATACCTACCTACCTACATACATACGCACATACATACATACGTATACATATATCTATATACATGTTGTACAGCTCGTGCCCATGCATCTGGCAAGCTGAAGTCTGAATCGCTGGGCATTTGTCTCCCTGGTCAGACGGATTCGACAGGCATGCAGCGGGAACGCCGCTCAGTACGGGGCATACCTGGCTGACGGCTAAACCCTAAACCCTAGACCCTAAACCCCTAAACCCCCAAACCCCCCTAAAACCCCCAAAAATCATAAACCCCCCAAACCTAAGGAGCCTGAACCCTAAGCGATACTAGCAGCTTACCTAAGACCATCCTACACCCCAAACCCCAGCACTTTGGGGTTTGAGATTCAGACTTGTCGTACTGTATGTAGCGCTGCATCGTGCTAAGGAGCTTCAGTCGTCGGAGTTTACCCAGGGTTCCTTAAAGAGATCTATAAGGGATCTATAAGGGATCTATACGGTTTGGGGTTTGGGGTATTCCGATACCCCTTAATTAAGAAATATACCTTAAATGATAGAGGCCTCAATATTATGACTTAAGGTATATTCCTTAATTAAGGGGTATTGGGATCCCAGGGTACGTCACAGAGGCTACGGCTTCGGTGCTTGATTTTAAGATTGGGGCTTCGGGCTTGCAGGGCGGGTTGGTTGCATTTCGCTGCAGGGCTTAGGGCATTTTGCTTAGGGCTTCGGGCTGGCGCTTTGGGTTTTTTTAAGCGCCTCTTTTCCAACTCGCGAGTGCTCGTCGAAAATCCCAAGGGGGGAAGGCTGGGCAGCCATATTAGGCTACCTTTAGCTCCAGGGCTTGTCATCAGGATTTAGGGCCTTAGGGCGAAAACTGTTGAGGTCCCTTCATTGAACCCTGGTGTCCCGACAGGTTGCCGTGAAAGGTTAGGGTGTATAGGTTCTTTTAAGGGATCCTTTAAGGGATCTATAGGGTTCTATGAGGGTTAAGGGTTTAGGCTTACAGTAAGCCCCATAAAGTTGGACACCGGATAAAGGCCAAATAGTGTGGGATTCCCTATACATGACTCTTAAGGATTGAGGCTATTGGGTTTCCAACTTTTGGGCTTCTACTGCAGAGGAGCCATGCAGCCTCGCAACAACTCCGAACGGTTATTTTTTCGGGCGTATGTGCACTTCTCACTCGGATAAAGGGCCTCAATCCCCTAGACCCAACGCCCACTTAACACCCGAACCCGTAACCCTGAACCCCAAAAACTTCTACCCTAAACCTTATACTCCTTAAACCCTAAACTTCTACCCTGAACCTTATACTCCTTAAACCCCTAAACCGGATTCCAGGTTGAAAGGGCTTCAGTTTAGGGTTTAGGGTTTAGGGTTTAGAGGTTTAGGGGTTTAGGGGTTTAGGGTTTAGGGTTTAGGGTTTAGAGGTTTGGGGCCATGTTGTCCAGGTTGGCTTCGAACGCATCTACTGCTCGGGGTACCCTTTTTCTTGATACTCAGATGTAACATGGAGACCCAACATAAAGGGCGTGTGGGCAACACCGAGAATCAAGTTTCAGCACCAGAAATCGAAGATGAAACCCACAAGCTTCCGAGGCCCGATCTTGCCTAGATTTCGGGTTTAGGATGTGGAAAGTGCTCTAAAACCTTCTATAACGTTCCGCATTATCTTGGTGAGCTAAAACGGAACCCGAATTTAGAGAACTACCCATGTAGGGTTTAGGTTGTGGGCAGGATCTAAGAGTTGAGGGTTGGAGGTTTGGGCTTTAGGATCTGAAGTTTGGGATAAGGGCCTCTAAAACCCGAAACCCTATAGCGCCCTCTACTACAGGTGCCTTTATGACCGATTAACTAGAACAGGGTCTTGGGGTATATAATGCAAGTACAACAAACAACATCAAGGAGCAGTACTATACAGAAACCTTCGACCGCTTGTAATTGGCTTTGTAGTAAGGCCTTAAGCCTAGTTCATGGGATTAAACATGTACATTTGTATTCCTTATTGGGTTTAAGTACCCATAAACATGCAAAATGATACCCAACTATGACAATCCAAAATCGAAAACCTCAACCCTAAATCCTGAACCACAATCCTCAACCTGCAATCCTACCTAAATTCTGAGCGATCAACCCCAATCAATCTGGGCGTGCGGCCCTTTGCCCTTGCCCTTGTAGCCTTTCCTGCGACCGCATAGAAGATGGATTTGGGGTTCAGGGTTTACGGCTTAGGTTTTGGGTTTGGGGTTTGGGGGACACCGGGGCAGCCGGGCCGAGATCAGAACGAAAGCTTCAGAGCCTCCGGGCATGTTGCTCAACGTCGCCTGGACAGCGACGGAATACTTCATCGGCTAAATCAATCGTTCGCGGCATACTGGCTAGCAAGAAGAGCCGCGCAGGCCAGCGCAGTTGCCAAAGCTCGAAGTGCCAGCTGCATCAACTGCGACCTTATAGGGATGAAGCCGGGTACAGAAGACATCGCGCTTGGCAGGGTCCAGCTCGCGCTTGGCAGCGTCCGGCTCGGGCTTCGTTTGCAGCTCGCGTCGGAGGTCGCCCTCACCAGCATCACGCTTCAAGCCAAGACTCGATGCAATTGCATGTCCGATGAAGAGATGGTGCCATAGCCCGACCAAGCCGCTGCCACTATCTCTGGGTCTTCAAGCTTCCCATGAGTGTC
The DNA here is from genome assembly GCA_003297005.1 of Symbiodinium sp. clade A Y106. Classification (NCBI taxonomy): domain Eukaryota; class Dinophyceae; order Suessiales; family Symbiodiniaceae; genus Symbiodinium; species Symbiodinium sp. clade A. Next base: position 81,532 of record BGNK01001418.1, on the reverse strand, counting down.
CTCATAGTCAGTGGACCACATCACTCGAGTGCCTGGCTCGATACCTCGGGTAGAATAGCACCGATACCCTGCTGGGGACACAGTGCATCCGAAGACAGCCTCGTCATGAAGTTGGCGGGCAGGCTGTCGTTTAAACCGCAAACTTTAGTGTTCAGGGTCACAATTCTTGACTGCGGAAATCCTCGGCCCCCAAAAAAAAACCTATACAATAGCCCCTTGTGGTAACTCTGGGACGTCCATGTAGCTTTCTTGCACGGTATCGACTTCAGTCTCGCCGGGAGTACCTACAAGTAGAAGGCATCTTAAGACTAACACCTATGGGTAGTTCTCCAAATTAGGGAAACTATAGGGTCTCTTCTTAAGTCCCCGAAATAGTACACCATCCGTATGAAGAGGACCCGAGTTTGTTAAGCTTTGGGTTCGTGCGTTGGATTCATGGGTCTCTGGGGCTGATGAGCCTAGGGTTTCAGGGTTGCGGGTTCAGGGTGGAGGGATCACCTGGACCCCAAATAACCTACCTTCTAGGGTTCCTGGTTCTGAGTTCTTCCCAGAGATCCCAATACCCCTTAATTAAGGAATATACCTTAAATTATAATATTAAGCCCCCTATGATTTAAGGTATATTCCTTAATTAAGGGGTATTGGGTTCTGAATTCTTCATGTCATAGAAGTCCGTAGAGGTTTTGAGGGTATTGGAAATCAGGCAGCCTTTCCTAGCGTCCTGGTGTCATGGAACATACAATGAGGGTCTCCGCTGCAGTTGGCCTATAGTGCTGCAGCCTATGTAAGAAGACTGCCCACAATAAGGAGGAGAATGGCTAAATTTAGGAAAATGATATTACAAGCATATCTAGTATCTTTTGTATAAGGGTGCCGTACTAGTTTGGGACCTAAACAGGGACCCGAGTTTAGAGAACTTCCATATTCAGCTCCGAAGTAGGGAAACTCTACAACAACCCCAAACCTCTACAACACCCTTGTAAATCCCTTCAACAACCCTTATAAATCCGCATTGCATACAGATTAGAACCTCTGAAACCCCTAAACAAAAGACTCCCTGGTGCTTAGTAGGGAATGGAGGAATGGATCCCTATAGTAGCCCCTATATAATCCCCAATAATAGTACCCATAATCCTAATATATCAATATATTAATATATCAATATATCAATATATCAATATATCAATATATCAATATATTAATATATTAATATATTAATAAATTGATATATTGATATATTGATATATGAATACACGGAGCTAAAAGAAGTCGAGAGGCCAACAAGCCGAGAGGCCGAAAAGCCAAGAAGAAGCAAGGAAACCAAGAAGCCATTCCCCCATTCCCTACTAAGAACCCGGGAGAAGAAAGCTGTGCAGGTCCCTACCAAAACCCAAGCCCCAAGTGTAAAGAGCTCAAGCTCCTTAACCCTCAACCCTCAACCCTAAACCCTAAACCCTAAACCCCTAAACCCTAAACCCTAAACCCTAAACCCTAAACCCCGGACCCTTTATGGACTGCTCTTGTCCTCCAGGGTGCGTAGCCGTAGTACCTGTCGATTGTTTTGCTTGAGCCCCGAAAAACCCTAGCTATTTAGGATCTCTTATGGTTTCTGTGTATACTCCCTATAAAGGATAGTGTTTCGGTGAGTTCAGGTAGAGCTGATAATTCAACGCATATATTATATGATTAAGGCTAAGGGTTGAGCATATGTTTGAGGGGGTAGGATCTCGGCATAGGGCTTGAGGATCTAGGAATGGGGTTTAGGATGGAGGGGCTTCTGGTTTAGGGCTTGAGGGCATTACGGTCGACCGTCGAGGGCATAAGGTTTAGGGTTACCTGACTTGTGGGTCTTTGTAGCGGGTTGAAACACGTCCCTTCTTTTGATCCACTCCCAGATTGGTTGGTTTGTGGGTGCCCCGGACCCTACAACGTAGGAGCCTCGTTCTAGGGTGTACCAAACAATAGTTAGGCATCTGGAGCCGGAGGTGGATTTACTTGAAGGATCATGGGACGTGGAAACTAGGGTGACAAATGAGGTAATGTAGGAACCTGATCAAGAAACCTTGGGCCTTTATTAGAGTTCCTGATATGAACCCTACTATTTCGGTGTGATGGGCCCCGGGTTTCTTAATCAGGTTCCTACATTGGAACAGGGCTTGGGGGGCTGTACCATAGTCCATTCATCTTACAGTAGAAGCCAGAAAGTTGGAACATGGCTTTAGAAGGATTAGTGCTAGGATCCCTTATACTTTACCTTAAGGGCACGAGGATAGTCATGTTCCAACTTTCTGGCTTCTACTATAGGAACTCTAAGGACGGCACAGGTCACTATGCAGGCCACGGATTCCTTTGAAGGGTTTCTCTACGGGTTACTAAAATATAAGGAAGCCTAAGACCCGAAAACCCTAAACCCCAAACCCTAGGTAGCTATGAAGGCCCGTTTCATTCGGAGCCTACGAGGTCTGTTGCTTTGGGGCCATGGCTGAGGGTTTCCCTTGTCCAGTAACCTAGGGAACTAAAGGATAGCGTTTGGGAGTAAATAGGGATCCTAGTACCGCAAGAAGGTTATGGTTTCCTACCCTACTACTGGGTAAGGTTCGTGAAGAAAGAGAGTCTCAGGCTTCTTCAGGGTCTGAGGTTTAGGACGTGGGGCCTTCAGGTGGTATGTTATAGAGATCAGTCGAGGGCTTCCGGGGTGAATTAGCTGCCAGATTTGTGAATTTTACCGAATGTTTAGGCTTTATTCTAGAATCATATCGAATGACATGGGATCTACTTACAGGGGGGCTGGGGGGCTCTCGAAGCCACAAGCCCTACACCCCTCAAACTTTTGGGATGTGGGTTTGGTGGCCATGAAACAGTGAAAAAACACGAAACCTCTTGCAAGCTGTGCTCTAGCCCTGCGCACGGATCCGCCCAGGGATCTGCCCAGGGATCGTAGTAGCCTGAAGGACCCCTACGGTATAATTCTGATCTTGAGGTATCTTAGTAAGTAGGGCCAACAGATGCCCCTGTTAAGGTGTGTAGCTGAAACTTTGAACCCAACTTAAACTACCCATGAACCTCCAAGTAGGGCTTACGAGCGAGCTTAGGATTGTAGGGTAGGGGTTTGGAAGTTGAGTGATGTCGGCTCAAGGGCTTCGAGCTCGGGGATTGGGTTACCACAGGTGTTTGGGGTTTAAGGTTCAAGCTTCAGGATTTAGCATCTGTGGTTCCGATTTTGGGGTGAGGGGTTCAGAGGTTAGGGTAACCCTAAACCCTAAACCCTAAACCCTAAACCCCTAAACCCTAAACCCCTAAACCCTAAACCCCTAAACCCCTAAACCCCTAAACCCTAAACCCCAAACCCCTAAACCCTAAACCCTAAACCCCTGAACCCCTAAACCCCTAAACCCCTAAACCCCTAAACCCCTAAACCCTGGGGTTTAGGGTTCGGGTTCGGACCTCAGGGCTTAAGGTTTCGGATCAGGGTTCGGGGATTGTACGGACTGTGCGTCGTGACCCTCTTCTGGGCTCTTCTTAGGCAGTTTAAGTTGCCACGGCAGGGGTCCATAGCTGGCTTCCTCATTGCGATTACTTACATTAAAAAATTTCGAACACGTTTGAGCACCAGTCAAAAACCCCTCGATCGCAGCGACTAAACTAAACCTTTACCTCTAGGATTCTGGGGCTCTATAGGGGCTCTGGGGGTTTAAGCTTTAGCACCGTGTTGAAACCCAGGCCAGGGTGCTTTTTTTTTGTTGTGGCCCCTTTTTGCTCGTGCCCCGCATCATTGGTTTCTAGAAAATTTTTTGCTGTCGGCCCCGGGTGTGCAAAGTGTTCTTTTTTTTGTTGCGCTCCGTTGGGCGCCGCGACCTTTCGGCGGGGCCAGAGCACAAAAAAAACACCCAGGGTGTTTTTTTTTTTTTGCTCCGACCCCGGGGAAAGGCAGGGGAAGGAGAAGCCCCGCGCCGGCACGGGGCCAGCGCAAAAAAAAAAAACACCACNGGCCCCGCCGGGTCTTTTTAGACAATAACAAAAAATGTCTGGAGTACTACATCGGGTCTAAAAAGACCCGGCGGGGCCACAGCAAAAAAAAAAAACACCACTTCCTTGAAACCCACACAATCTAGAAAAATATGGGATAATCTCATCTAGTAGTATCATTTCGCATAATATAGTATTTGTTAGTGTAATTTAATATAGTTTAGTATGATTTAGTATAGTACATTGTAATATACTGGACAGCCCCGCTACATCGAGATCGTGATATGCGTCCCAGAGAAACTGCCATGACTTCTCATTGAGCATCTGAAGCACCGAATTCGAGGGTCCATGTACCCAAATAGTGCCTTAAAGTAGGCCCCATTTAGGTACTTTGGGGCTCAAGTATACACTATTTGGGTACATGGGCCCTGGTAACCCTAAACCCTTATAGAATCCTTATAGATCTCTTAAAGGATCCCTAATTGGTACCCGTAAAGGACCCCTATTTGTGCACATGGACCCTTAGGGAACTGGAGCTCTTTCTGGGTACTTGACGTTTCGGATCTACACTTTCTCTGAAGGGCTGAGTACCCTAGCCCAAGAAGGTTAGCCTTTTCAATTATGGAAGGGTGATATAAACCCAAAAAGGTCAAAGGTTACCTGCTCAGCTACTATATTCTGGTTTGAGAACTTAGGGTTTAGGGTTTAGGGCAACACACCCTCGGCTCAGGCGCGGACCCTTTCCCTTCCCCTTGCCTTTTGCTTTTCCTGCACCGCTCGGCCGACCGGACACAACCCATACTGCACACCTAAACCCCTAAACTTTAGGGTTTAGGGTTTAGGGTTTAGGGTAAACCCTAAACTCTAAACCCCTGAACCCAAACCGCGAAGACTAAACCCTGGGCCACGGAGGTTTAGCGCATGCAGGACAATGGAACTATGTCTCGAAGCAAGCCCAGCTCTAGTTCAAAGGCCTGAGCAGTTGCAAAAGGATTCTGTACAGGGCTCTATACAGGGTTCTACATTGTCTTCTATAAGGCCTTCTATAAGGGGTTCCATGGAGTCTTGTACGGGTTTGTGGTTCTATATGGCTTCTTTTAGGGTAGAATAACGCTTCTATGAAGGCTTCTATAAGGGTCTAGAAGCGCATCTTGGAGCAGACCTAAAGGCTCTGCGTTGAGGGCATTCTGCGTTCCAGGAACCAGGGTTAAGATAAGAGCCTCCATACTTAGAAGGAGGTTTCGGGGTGTAGTACAATGTGTATTTATGTGTTAAATATATATATATATATACATACATACATACATACATACATAGAAAGAAAGAGAGAGAGAGAGAGAGAGAGTATAATCATGCAGGGACGATAGGGGCACAGTAGTACGAGTTATTCATGCCTCTGCATGGGGGTCCCAGCACCAGAGCCCAGAAAGCTTGGCTCTCAAGCCTCTGAAGCTCCGAGATAAGAGCTTCGGGTTTGTACCCAGAGAACCCAATACCCGTTAATCAAGGAATATACCTTAGGGGTTCCTTCAAGGGATCTATAAGGGATCTAGAGGGTTTAGGGTTTAGGGAATTCCGATACCCCTTAATTCAGGACTATACCTTAAACAATAAAGGCCTTAATACTATGATTTAAGGTATATTCCTTCATTAAAGAGTATTGGAATTCCCTAAACCCTAAACCCTATAGATCCCTTCTAGATCCCTTAAAGGAGCCCTAAGGTATATTCCTTCATTAAGGGGTATTGGGTGAGTCCAGGGTTTAGTGCTTTGAGCTTCCAGGTTTAACTTCGCTTCTGCATTACACGAGGACGTCCAGCAGTAGTTGGGCTTCAACCAGTCGACGCCAAAAGGTTTAGGGTTAGGGTTTAGGGTTTAGGGCTTAGGTTTCGTGTGGTCCTGCAAGCCAAAACCTTCTAAAATCCTTCACAAAACCGGCGCAGAAACCCTCTTCACACCATGTGGAACCCCATAGACCGCGTTTCTGGCAAAGCCCATGGCAACGCCCAGGGTCCGCGCCTTTCCCCTTGCCCTTGTTAAAGCCTGGGATGTTCGTTCTCTTCTGGATCACCTCCGCCGGAGATCTCTGGAGGAAGAACAGTGGCTTAGGGATTTGCCGCCCTCGAAACCCCTAAACCCCAAACACCCCTTGAGGTTTAGGGTTTGGGGTTCAGGGGTTAAGCCCCTAAACCCATACACCCTAAACCACCAAACCAAAAAACAACATAAACCCTCAAACCACTGAACCCTAAACCCCTGAAACCCTAAAGCCCCAACAATCCGGTGCGAAGGTTCAGAGAAGCCTCGCTACTAGCACTGTGGAAAGAACCCAATGCCTTCAAGAAGTTTTTGCATCCGAGAAGTTCAACCCTAAGCTCCCCAGAACCCCCGGGAGGATCTATTTGTAGATCCCCTAATTTGGGACCCTAGCTGCTAAAGGGTACTTTATAGGAACCCCTTTAAGGGATCTACTTTTTGGATTTTTTCGGGGGTCTGGGTCTTATTTAAGTTTAAGGTTTACAAAAGTTTAGGGTTTAGGGTTTATTACTAATGTAGGGGCCTTCATCATGATAACAAGGCCTGAATAGGGGTTCTGCGTTGGGGCATAAAATATGAGAACAGGGCAACAAGGCAAGGGGACATATTGTAGGATACTTGAACCTTCATCTTCAATGTGGTGGCCTTAGTAGTTCGATTGCGATTTTGGTGGGTATATTATAGTGCAATAGTGTACTTACAGTAAGGCACCCTACAGGAAGCTCTCGACTTCGCGCGTGCTTTATTCGAAATGCGAGCTTCAGAAAGTAAGGAGGTTCATGCAGACTGTGAATGATCACATCCGCCCTCTTTGGAAAGTTCTAAACAGACAAGAAGACCCGAAACCCCAAACCCTAAACCAGAACTGTTATCCTAAACCCCTAACCCCTAAACCCTAAACCCTTAAGCTATCTCTGGAGCAGCAGGTCTAAGGCGAGGCTAGAAACCTCATGACAGAAGCTCTAACCCGGTTAATTTAGGCCTTCGATATCTGGCATAGGGTTCCTTTAAAGAGGACTATGAGGGTTGTTAGAAGAGGTCTATGATATAGGGGCCTTACTTAATTTGGGGGGATTAGACTATAGTCATATTAAGGGCTATGAGGAAATACTATTAGTGCTTATTCCGGACCTTAGACTACGTTTAGATGCTTAGGGTGTAGGGCTCGTTAGGGTGTAAGGTAATTCGGGCTCGTACGTAGGTTTATGGTTGAGGGACCATGACTCTAGTTATTGAAGGCTTAAGGTTCGGGGTTCAGGTTTTTCAATGCTCCAAGTTTCCTTTACCCGAACCCAGAGAACCCAATACCCCTTAATTAAGCAATATACCCTAAATCATAATATTAAGGCCTCTCGAATTTAAGGTATATTCCCTAATTAAGGGTTATTGGAATTCCCTAAACCCTAAACCTTATAGATCCCTTATAGATCCCTTCAAGGAACCCCTAAGGTATATTCCTTAATTAAGAGGTATTGGGATCTCTGGCGAACGCCCTTTTCAAGTGTAAAACTCTTCACTGAACTCTGAATCCGAACCCTAACTCCTGAACCTCGCAACTCTGAATCCGGTAGGGCTTTAGGGTTTAGGGTTTAGGGGTTTAGGGTTTAGGGGTTTAGGGTTTAGGGTTTAGGGTTTAGGGGTTTAGGGGTTTAGGGTTTAGGGATACCTCCACCCAAAACCCTGATCCTAATCCCCAGACTCTGAACCTACGGCAAAAAAAGCGCCTTTAGCTGACGTCCGCGGAAGAGGGATCCGTTCAGCAACAGCGAGTTCCTTGGAGGCTTCTGCCCAGAAAGTCCAGTATGCCGGAACACTTTGGATCAGGTTGAGGGTTTTTTTTTTTTTAAGGGCCTCTTTTCCGTCTGCTGCCAACGAAAAGTCTCTTTTCGAGACAGGCTCTTTAAGGCTACCTACATTGCCTCCAGGTAGTCGTGGTAGATCACGTGAAGCCAGCTTCCTCCCTCTTTCTCTTTTCACCCTTCTCCCTTGTTTTGTCGTCATCGTTCTCCCTGTGTTCCTCCTGCTCCCACTCGACCGTCTCGGTGTCCAGGATGTACTGCGCCTGCATCAGGTCCAGCAAATTCTTTCCTCCGATGGTGACCACCTCCGCATCCGACAAGTTGTTTGTCTTCCACTTGTCATAGAGTACCTCATACTGCGGGAAGTTAACTGACGACAACGTGCCCTCCATGTGGTCCATGCTCTCCATGTTGACCTCTGCCTCTCGTTGTTGCCCTCCCTCATGGTCCACATAGTCCCTCTCCACCGGGGTATCTTCCGGCACCGTGTCAATGGGAACAGTTGCTGCATCTTCCAGGTTCTGCCGCCTTGGTGAACGTTCTTCTCCCACCTTGATGGTCTCAACATCGTCCGGATAGTCCTCCTTCTCCAATCGGACCTGTAAGGTGATCTCCGGCAAGTCACCTCCACTGTCAACTGGGACTCGCATGCTACGGCTCACCCAAGGCCCCGTTTCTGTCGGTTTGCCTCCCATCGTGATCACCATGGTAGTTCTCCTTCTCGGCGGGGGCCCCTGATTCATGATGTTGAACCATTCCCAATCTTCCCACTGTTTGTACTCCGCAGCCGTGAGCCGTTGTCGTGTTTCCTGCGACTGCAACCCCACCCTGTACTGGAGTTCCCTGGCATCTTCTTCATCATGCTCCTGCTGTTGTCTCTCCATTTCAACCCGATGTCGCCGGACTTCTCTTTCATCTGCTGCCATCATCTCCAGGTCCTCATTGCTGATCTCCACCCCTCCGTTGCGACATAGAGCATCAGTCGAAGAGCCAGGCCTCCCTTCCTCACAGTCTCTTGTGAACAGGAGGTCCCACATTCTCAGTTGCCACGACAGATCTCCCGTAGCAGCGTTTGTGTCCGGCTCCGTCATAGCCACCAGCACCGCTACCACTGCCTCCCTCCGGTCCAGAGGGATCACATTGTCTCTGTCCAGCCTCATTCGTAGCCCCTCAATGTTGGCATTCCGAGTACCAGGGCTCTGCTGTCCCAACTCCACTTGTAGTCTATGTACCAGGTGCACCCACTGTGTACACTGTTCAGGCATCCGCTTTGGCAGGCTGGTCAGAGTCCTTTGCATCAGCTCATTCTCCTCTGGTTCCACTGCAACATCAACCAGAACTTCTCCTCGAGCTCCGGCGGCTTCGGCATTGACTCCCCTCTCAAAGGCTGCCGTCACTTCTGCCATGAGCATCCGGATGAAGCGCACAAAACTGATAGTCATCATCAGCCGATGAGGTTGAGGGTTTAGGGCTTAGGGTTTCGGCTTTAGGGTTTAGGATGAGGATCCCTTCGGCAGTTAAAGGACTCTTCTCTGCATAAAACCTCTTCTACAACACTCATATCAAGTGCTACAAGATCCTTACCCCAACCCTCAAACACAAGGTCCTTCTTGAAAGCCGTGCACTAAATCCTAAACCCTGTGGAAACCCCTACTAGAACTGAGAGATCTTGCTCTCTGGGTGTTTGGGGCTTATACAGAAGCCTGTAGAGTAAGCGATACTCGTCCTTAGGGCCCCTGCCATTGATATAGGATGCCTCAAAAACCTGTTGTACTTCATGAGGCCATTTACTGAACCCTGCAGCCTTTTCAACGCCCCCTAGTCTGCAAGTTCAGGCCCCCCAAATCCTAAACCCTAAACCCTAAACCCCTAAACCCCTAAACCCCTAAACCCCTAAACCCCTAAACCCCAATCCTAAACCCTAAACCTCAACATACAACCGTCGTGGGGTCGTAGCTCTCGCGGCGTGGGGGGGCGGGGGGCGGGGGGGGGAGTTCCCTAGTACAGGGCCTTAAGCCTTTCAATTTGGTGAGGTACGTTGCAGCAGCGTTATGGGAGTTTCCGAAAATGGGGGACCCTAATATAGTAGTCTTTAGACTAGGATCCTTACTATAAGGACTACAAAAAATAGCGTACCCCTAATTCTCGGAAACTCCATTATAAGTTCAAACAGGACCATAAGGGTGAAGTCTTAGGAAGCGTTCAAGCTCGCTTCTCTGCAAAACGCGAGGTTTCCGCCCAAAAATGGGGATCTTCGGGCTTCGGGCTTCAACCCTAAACAGTAAACTCCTAAACCCTAAACCCTAAACCCTAAACCCTAAAACCCTAAACCCTAAACCCCTAAACCCTAAACCCCTAAACCCCTAAACCCTAAACCCTAAACCCTAAAGTAAAGCCGAACCCGTTTAGGATTTAGCTAGGATTTTTGATTCACTTCTTAGCTTTTCAGGGCTTGGCTTTCGGCCTCCAGGTTGGGGTTTACTCTGCTTCGCGTTCTTGGGCTCAAGGTCCAGTTTCCCAGACCCCCGGGAGGATCCAAAAAGTAGATCCCTTAATTTGGGGCCCTATACTACTAAGGGTACTTTATAGGAACCCCCAGTATGGGATCTACTTTTTGGATCCGCCCGGGGGTCTGGGTTTGAGGCTCTTGGGACTTGGGCTTTGGGTTTCGGGTCTACTTAAAGGTTCATGGGTGGTTGTAAGTGGGGTTATAAGTAGGGTCACCATGATTATAACCCATAATAGGGAACTTGTAACTCCACTTATAACTACCCATGAACCTCCAAGTAGGGCAATGGCTTGGCGATGACCCTGTGGTCTACTTGGAAACTTTGAGCCCTGAACGGTAGTTCCAGGGTCAAAATCGTGATTAAGTAACCCTACTATTGCTAAACATGTAAGGAACCCAAATTTCCTTGTTTAACTATAGTTAGACGCCCGTGTTGGAAAAAAAAACTTTCCAAAAAAAACCGACAAACCCTAGGGTTCAACCCAGAAATTTGACTAAACCATAAACGAAACCCTAAACCCTGAACCTACCAGCCTAAACCCTAACACCTGGGCGACCCCGCTGTACGCTCTGCTCATCGCCGAATTCTATGTACGCGCGGCCCTCCCGATCGGGATACGCTGGTGTACAATTTAGGGTTCCTTTAAAGGGTTCCATAATTTATAACGGTTTCTATAAGGGTCCTAATGTAGCATAGGGTTTAGGGCTTAAGGGATTATTGTTGGGAGTTTGGGGCTTGGGCTTGGGAGTTCAGGGTTTAGGGTTTGGGGTTTGGGGTTGTTTGGGTTTAGGGGTTTTAGGCTATATACAGTTGCAGGTTTGGGGTTTGGGGTTGTTTGGGTCTAGGGGTTTTAGGCTATGTACAGCTGCAGCATTTCGGGTCGCACGACTTCAGAAGCGCTGAAGGTTCTACGGGCCATCGGAGGCGAGCTTCGTGCTGAAACACCTCAACTCCCCGATACACAAAGGCCCAGGAAGCCAGTAGCCGAACCTTGATATACTAATAACCAAACCCTCATAGCTGCTCCCCTTTTAAAACTGTATAACCAACCCATCATAGTTGCAATCAAACCCTCACAGTCAAAACCCAACTCAACCCTACTCGCCAAACTAAGAAGTCGACCCTAAACCCTAAACCGCTAAACTCTGAGAGGTCGACCGATATCCCCTGAGCAAATCGAATAGACTCAGGTGAATAAACCCCGCCAAACTCAGGGTTTAGGGGTTGGTTTAGGGTTTAAGGTTTAGGGTTTACGGGGCCAGGGTGTTTTTTTTTGTTGTGGCCCCTTTTTGCTCGTGCCCCGCGTCATTGGTTTCTAGAAAATTTTTTGCTGTCGGCCCCGGGTGTGCAAAGTGTTCTTTTTTTTGTTGCGCTCCGTTGGGCGCCGCGACCTTTCGGCGGGGCCAGAGCAAAAAAAAAAAACACCACCCAGGGTGTTTTTTTT
>BGNK01001418.1:0-68959 GCA_003297005.1 Symbiodinium sp. clade A Y106 | reverse complement strand
TTTAGACAATAACAAAAAATGTCTGGGGTACTACATTGGGTCTAAAAAGACCCGGCGGGGCCACAGCAAAAAAGAAACACCACTTCCGGGTTTAGGGGTTTAGGGTTTAAGGGTTTAGGGTTTAGGGTTCAACCCAGAGACTCCAATTAAGGAATATACTTTAATATCCCTAATATGATGTAAGGTATATTCCTTTGAGGGATGCCAATCAGACAGATACATGGAGTTCTGGTTCATCGAGTCCACAGCAAGGAGCTAAGAAATTGTTGCACCCACGAGTTCTGCACTGCTCCTTCCTCTGCCAGCAGTGGTGCCCTCACAATGTAAGCGGAAAACTGCAGGGCGGTTCAGGGTTTGGGGTTTAGTTTCGGGTTTAGGTGTTTAGGGTTTAGGTGTTTAGGGTTTAAGGTTTAGGGGTTTAGAGTTTAGGGTCAGCTTCTCAAGTGGTCGGGCCAGCAAAACAGCATGTAAGTCGCGGTTCACCATGGCCGTGACTCCTTGAAACCCTCAGCCCTTAGAGCTGAACTCTAAACCTTAAACCCTAAACCCTAAGCCCTAAACCTTAAACCCTAAACCCTAAACCCTGAACCCTAAGCCCTAAACCTCGATCCCGAAACCTTAAACCTGAACCCTAAACGCGAAGCCCTAAACCGTACCACCTCCGGACACAAAGAGAGTTCGCTCCTTTGGGTGGCCGGTGAACTTGTCGACCAAAATCGTGATTCGGTTGATTTGCCTTCGGAAAGAAAGCATTTAGAGTCGAGAAATTCGGGCTGGAGGTTTAGAGTTTAGAATAGGGTTACTTTAAGGGATACTATAACTTAGTTGCTGAGTTCATAAGCCCCCAAAAGTGTACACTTTTAGCTTTATAGTGGGTAGTATTATCCAGAAAAGTGTAGAGTGTATCCACTCAGCTACTAAGATAAGGGTACTATAACTGCTTCATATAGTTCGGGGTTTAGGGTTTGAGGGTTTAGGGGTCTTGGGTTTAGGGGTTCAGGTTGGTAGGGCTTAGGTTCAGGGTTTATCGAGCCTTTAAGGACTTTTTTTGAGTTTTGCAGGGGCCTGTAAGTGTTCATAGACTTGCTTCAGAGAGACTGTAGAGGCCTATAAGAGCATTAAAAGCTTGAACAGAATGCTTTACAGGAGGGTCGTGGCCAGAGACCTATACTATTTTGGCAGGCTCCTTATTAAATTATCAAGGCCCCTATATTACCCTTTTCAGTGCTGGCATTTGGAAATCCTACTAAGGAACCGAAAATGTAGGAGCTTTGGGGTGGTAAGCCTTCAAAACCCTCCACTTTCATGAAACCGTGCAGGACCCTTGTAGGGCCTGACAAACCCGAAAAATCCTGACTAAACTACTGCACCCTTCTAGCCATGGAAAGCCCTTCCAAAACCTTTTAGAGCATCCAAAACTCTGCACAGAACCCTTTAGAACTTCAGAACTCTATAGAACCTGTCCAGAACCCTATGCAACCTTTCTAGACCCTAAACCCTAAACCCCTAAACCCTAAACCCCTAAACCCCTAAACCCTAAACCCCGAAACCCCTAAACCCTAAACCCCTAAACCCCTAAACCCTCTGGAACCTCTAAGGAACGCCCAATCTCGAAGTCCCCGAAGTCTCGACAACCCCACCCTTAATGGGGGTTCCTATAAAGTACCCTTAGTAGTATAAGGCCCTAATTAGGGGATCTAGATCCTCCCTTAAGGCGAAGGGAAAAGCCGAGGACTCCCGGCCCGCAGGTCTTGAAGTGCTCCTGCAACTCCTGGGATACGGCTTAGAGGTTTAGGGTTTAGGGTTTAGTAAGGCAGATTTCTAGGGTTCCTTAAAGGGATCTATAAGGGGTCTAGAGGGTTCCTAAACGACCTATAGGGTTTAGGAGATCCCAATATCCCTTGCAACTCCTGGGATACGGCTTAGAGGACGGCTTTTAAGATGAAGGGTTTAGGGTTTCAAGGTTTAGGGTTTAGGGGGGTTTAGGGCTTAGGGTTTAGGGGGTGGGATACTATACCCGCTTAGAACCAAAATAAAAATAGTATGTTTAATATTCTCTTGGGTTTTATATGAACGAATAGAAAAATAATCCGTATAGGATAAGGCTGGCAGGGGGCTTGCAGGGTGTAGGGTTTAGGGTTACGGTTTTAGGGGTCCTGGGTTTTAAATTTTGAAGTGTAGTAAAAATTGCGCTTAGGTGTACTAAAAAAATTGCGCTTAGGTCTCCGAGGCTTGGAAGTGTTTCAGGGTTTTTCGGTACAGGGTTTAGGGTTCTTGGGCATGCTTTAGTTACGATTTGGGAGTTTCCGAACATAGGGAACCCTAATATAGTACCCTAAATAGTAGGATCCTTATTATAAGGACCCCAAAATAAGGTACCCTAATTTTCGGAAACTCCCATTCAGGGTTGTAGACCTGTGGTGGTTCGGGTCAGAGGTTGCGGTTCAGGGTCCAGGTTTTGGGGGTAAATTGATTCGGCTTGTTTGAACCATCAACGACCCCGATGTAGAGGAACGGTGAGATATACATTCACATAAGGAGATTCGACTACCCAGAGACTCCAATATTCCTTAATTAAGGAATATACCTTGAATTATAGTAGGCTCCCTTACATGATTTAAGGAATATCCCTTAATTAAGGGATATTGGGGTCTCTGGGTACTACTTTTTTCAGATCCCCCTTTATTAGCTTTACGGGGCGAAGGTTTCCGGAAGGGCTTGTGGGTTGATGTTGGGGCTTTAGCGCTGAAGAAGTTCCGCTGAAACTGCACCCTCAGCCCTTAAACTCCAAACCCCAAACTCTAAACCCTAAACCCCAAACCCTAAAACCCTTAAACCCCAAACCCTAAACCTTTTTCGAAACAAGCACATAACGAAACAACCTTTAAGCCGACAGGCGGAACCGAAACCCTCAACCTAAACCCCGCACTGTCTCCGTCCTGCGCCGTGGCCCTAGACCGCAACCCGGAGACTTTAAAACCACATAGGATATGCCTCGAACTATACTAGGGACCCCTCTGGAATCTAAGGTCTGTCCGTATTTGGTGGGTTTTGGGGTGTCTTGGATTTCCCTTAGATCCGACACTGCAAACCGAGCCCGAGACCGGAGTGATGGAGGGAAAAGACACAGTGCTTTATGCGGCGGCCTCAGTATTCAGAACCCGGTTCCTTTAAGGCTTCCTCCAAAGCTCTTTTGCTAACTACTCCGAAACCCTAAACCCTAAACCCTTTTCCGACCCCTGATTATGAAGCTCTGCGCCGAGATGCTTCGGGAGTAGCACCCCAATCCACCTGACCCACGTACCTTGCAGAGTGTTTAGGGTTGTAAGGGTTCCTTGAAAGGTTCTATACTTTATAACGGTTTCCGTTAGGGTCCTAACGTAGTATAGGGTTTAGGGCTTGCGGTGTAGAGGTTAGGGTTAAGGCCTAGGGCTTAGGGTTTGCGGGTCAGGGGTTGGGGGTTTAGGGTCAAGGGCTGCCAAACGGTTTACAATTTAACGGCTTTAGAACGCTGCTTTCAGGGGCGTACAGAGGGCTCTATGGAGTCTTGTAGAGATTCTAAGGGTGACGTCTTAGGGCCAGGAGACTTACTATGGGCCCTGCTCGGCCCATGATGTGCAGCAGCGTAGGTCGATTTATCCTCTGGGGCTGTATCATAGTAGCAGTAGAAATCTGGGATTTGAAATCACCAGGGAGGACAAAGCATATACTTTTATTTCATATAGTGATTCGTTTAAGGAACAGTACCAAAAAAACGTATCAATTTACGGTACTCCAAACCCTGGAAATATCTCGACAAGAGAACCCAGGTCAGGTGTTGTGGGTTTGAAGCTTTCCAGTGTTGCAAACGGCTCAAAAAATCGCGTGAAAACTATGAGTCCTCCTGAGCCTACTAGGACGTTGTACAACCTTACAAACTTGCACGACCTTAAAACTCTTGCTGTTGGGGGGGCATATGAAACCAATTGCCCTGTAACTACCATACTGCACCAAGACCTGTGAAGTCTGCAAAAGCTCGATGAACACCCTTGACAAAACCCTCTAAACCCAAACAGCTGAAAAGACATCCCTGAAACCCTGAGTGGACACCTTAAGCTTTTCGAAACACCCCGAAACCCCAAACACTAATACCCTAAAGTGGGGGACCTTAATCAATAGTACCTCAATTCTAGTAGGGAGCCCTAAGAAACCTAACAGTACTACTAGTTCTTCAAGATCTATACTAAACACACTCACACAGCTGGAAACTACCCTAAAACCTTACATCCTGATCTGCAAACCTTCTAAACCTCTAGAGCCATCTGCGCACACGGATCGCTTGTCGACCTCCTCTCGATCAACACCTGAACTGTCGCTCAGGTTAGGGCCTCAACCGATTAATGTAGGGGCCTTACACAATTAGAACAGAGTTCTTTAATGGGTTCATTGAAATGGCTCTATAGGGGTTATATACCATAAGGATTCTGTAATATAGGGGCCTGAATAATTAAAAGAGGGTTTCGGGGTATATTATGCCATGGGTATGTAAGGTCTACGAGGGGATACTATAACCAATGATTCCACCCTCATATTGGGGTCTAGAGTTTAGGACGGTTTAGGGTTAAGGGTTTTAGAGTGGGAGTAGTACAGTAGAAGCCAGAAAGTTGGAACATAGTTGTCCTCATACCCTTAAGGTAAAGTATAAGGGATCCTGGCACTAATCCTCCTACAGCCATTGTTCCAACTTTCTGGGTTCTACTATATACCAAACCTACTAGGCTAAACCACAACTAGCAGCTTCCGGAGTTTTGGTACGGTGCCGGGAGGGATGGTATTTGCGTTTTCTTAAATTCGGGCTGTGATGTTTAGGCATGGGGGTTTTGGGTTTATGCTTTGAGGTTTATGGTTTAGGATCTAGACTGTACCTTTACCTGTTCGTCCAATCAACATCCCACAGTTTTAGGGGATGTAACCCTCTGACGAAGGGGTCATGACTTACTATTCGTAAGGCTTGAGATGGAAACACGGTTCCGGGTTTACGGGCGAAACTGGCTAAGGGTTTGGGTCCCTAAACCACCAGAAACCACCCTCAACTTTCTGCCAACCCTGAACCTTCTGCCGTATGACCCCTGATCCACAAACCCCACACGCTAGACCCTAAATCCATAAGCCCTAAATGGCTGGGGGTTTAGGCTCTACTCTTTTGGTGTTTCGGGTGTTCCGCATTAGGCTTTATTTGGTGCTTTGGGTTCGGAGCAAGGGACTCTAAGTATGGGTGTGTCAAAATATGGGTAGTTTTCAAAATTATGACCCCTTTTTGGGTACCCTAAATATTAGGTGCCGTATTATAATAAGGACCCAAAAAGGGACCATTATCTTGACAACCACCCATATGGGGGGGTCTTACTAAATTAGACTGGAGTGCCTTTGTTAGGGATCCTTTGAAGGCTTCTGTCTGACATCAGGACCAAAATAAGCAGGCTGGGGTCTTGGGGTATGTTTTGGTATACTTGTACGAAGGAAACTTGAGGAACAGTTTTGGAAATTATTCAGTCACCTATATTGAGCTCTCTTTTCGACTTCAGAAATGATAATGTTTCAGGGATTTTGGGATCTCCGGGGACAGGGTTTCGCGTTCTCGGTTTGGGAAGAAGGCTGTACGTGGCACGTGGGCCTTGACGCGGACATGCTCACAAGCCCGCTACCACGCTTGCAACGTAGGGGCCTCAATAAGTAGAATAGGGTTGCGAGGTATATGATACTGTTGATGGACAAAATCCTGCATTACCCATTATAAGGAATATACCATAATTCCCATAGTTTAGAGTCCTTAAGGTCATGCAGGATTTTGTCCATCAACAGTACTATGTGTTGAATCAGGGACCCTAAGGGATAACCTTGGTAGCTGCAAAGGAAACCTCTATGAAGAACTCAGAGTCCTGATTTAGCCTGTTACATTGACTTACTTGTCCAATATTCTCGGGGAATTAAAAGTTAACCTTTGAGATTCTGTAGGTTTATAATACCCCAGAAAAGGTTTAGGGCTAGTATAGGGGCCTTAATAATTAGAATGGGGTTTTGGGGTACATTGTACTATGACTAAAATAAGGAGCCCACAAAATAGTATTAGTATTTATTTTGGCCCCTAATATAGAACCCTATTCTAGATCCCTTATAGACCCTTTAAGGATCCCTTTAAGGAACCCTTTTTTGGAACCCTACATTTCGGCTCATATAGTACCTACCCTCTAGGTTGACCTGTGGGTTCCCTAAGCCATGGGCCGTCGCCAGTCTCGTCGACCGAATCGGTGAGTTTCTTGAGCTTCTCGGCCTGACGACCCCAGAGACTCCAAGATCCCTGAAGTCAGGAATACCCCGGGTTCCTTAAAGGGATCCTTAAAGGGATCCATAGGGTTTGAAAGGGTTTAGGGTTTATGGGATTCCAATTTCCCTGAAGTAAGGAATATACCTTAAATTACAGTAGGGATCCCTTATATGATATTTAAGGATTATTGGTATATACCTTAAATTACAGTAGGATCCCTAATATGAATTTTAAGGTGTATTCCCTAACTCAGGGATATTGGAGTCTCAGAGACGACGGTCGAAGGGTTGCCACACTGGCTTACTGTACTGTCTTGAACCTTCAAGCGCGGCTTTCCATGTTCAGCGTCTTTCGGGTTTTGATGCATGGTTTCGAGTAGAGCTTAGGGTTTTATGCCTCGGGGTTGCAGCGACGTAGACGCTCCGAGCAAAAGAGAAGCAGCTTAGTTGTAGGGTCCTTAAGGGAGGGTGGTTCAAGGCCTATCCCCCCTGGAGCCCCCTCCCATAAGGATACTATAACTTAGTTTTCGGTTTAGAATCTTACTACCCCAGTAAGCCACGCAAATAAAAAGTTAAAGTTAAACTTTCCGATTCCGACTAAACTATAAGAGCCCAAAAAGTTCAAAGGTTAGGTATTGGGGATCTAAGTGGTTTCGGGATCCACAAAAGGCTCTAAGGGCTCTAGAAGGGCTCCTTCATAAGGGCTTCGGGGTTTAGGAACCCCAAAAAGTTTAAAGGTTAGGTATTGGGGATCTAAGGTAGATCCCTTAAAGGAACCCTTATAGATCCCTTTAAAGGAACCCTATAAACCCCTATAGAACCTAAGGTTTAGGGTTAGGTATTTGGGTTCTAAGGAATGGATCCGGGCAATCTTGCAGGAACCCCTGAGGCCCTGCACGTTTAAGCTTGTAGTTTCGTGGTCCAGGGTTTAGGGTTTAGGGTTCAGGGTTTAGGGTTTAGGGTTTAGGGTTTAAAGTTTAGGGTTCAGGGTTTAGGGCTCAGGGTTTAGGGTTCAGGGTTTAGGGTTTAGGGTTTAGGTTCAGGGCTTAGGGTTTAGGGTTTAGGGGTTGTTCAGGGCCTCGAGCCCGAGGGTTTAGGGCAATCGTGCGTAGGGTTTTCGCCCCGCAGTGCTTTTGCGGCATCTTTCTTCCTTTAAAGGGATCCATTAGGGTTCCTTTAAAGGGATCCATGTGAGCAGCACCGGGACCTGAGTAGACATGATTGGTGAGCACCACAAACATGTGGATCCCTAGTAGAACCCTTCTGAAAGCAGCGGATTGCGCTAATCAGTCGTCGAATATAAGGGCCTTAAGGATTAGAATAGGGTGTTTAGGGACAAAAGCTAGTATACATCCCTTGTAGGATCCCTTAAAGGAACCCTAAATCCCTTATAGGAACCCTTACAGGAAGCCTAGACAGTATACTTAAAACAAAAACCTACTGGAGACAGTATTGGTACCTCTTCAGGCTCCTTTAGTATGCGTTTTGTTTCTCCGGCGTCTGCTAAACCGCGTCCCTAAAAGGATCCCTGAAAAGGAACCCTTTAAAGGATCGCTTAAAGGAGCCTACAAGGGTTCCCTTTAAGAAAGACGCCTGAATGAGTTAGAAACTGATACCCCCTGTATTCTATCTATGCAGGTCCCCTGAATGAACTCTCTCGCGAAATTCTATTTAGGTTTGATGTTTGACCTTGTGACTGCTCCCTTCTTCCTTTAAAGGAACCCCTTTAAAGGCCGCGAAAAGAGCATCACTCAGCTGCCTCTTCTTCCATCTCGGCTACCTTCTTTTGCATCTCCTTCCCAGGCAGTGTCTCGACAAGTTGCAATTCTCACACGGCCGTCGGTTTAGCATCAGGGTTTAGGGCACTGTACGCCCTGAACTGTTACGCTCAACTTGCCGGTGATTCACACAAACCCCCAGCCCTCAGTCCTACCCCCAAGCCTAAACCCTAAACCCTAAACCCTAAGCCCTAAAGCCCTAAACCCTAAACCGTAAACCCTAAACCCTAAACCCTAAGCCCTAAGCCCTAAGCCCTAAACCCTAAGCCCTAAGCCCTAAATCCCTAAATCCCTAAATCCTAAACCCCGGGCCCGCACTTGTGAGAAGCCTCGGAGGTTCTTGCACCGGGGAGATATCGGAACGACCCTAAACCCCAAAGGCCAAGTTGCCCTAAACCCTACCTTCGGATATGATCTCCATTGCTGAAGGTCATGAACCCGATGCTTTCGTCGGGTAGATATAAGTATATAAGTACTATATGCAAGTATGAAATCCCTATGCCATACAGTAAACCCTAAACCCAAAAACCCTAAACCATAAGGATTCCAACTACAAGTAGCTACAAGTGTAATGACCTCTTCCCTATCAACATCCTCGAGTACAGCGCCCTAAAATTAAGGATGCCCATATAGAACCCTTCTGAGGAACCCAGCCCCCCTAATTGAGGATGCCTTATAGAACCCCGACGGAAGTCTTAAATTAAAGGAATCCCCCAAACTCTCAACCCCAAACCCCTAAACCCCTAAACCCCTAAACCCTAAACCCCTCAAACCCTAAACCCTTAAACCCCTAAACCCCTCAAACCCTAAACCTCTCAAACCCTAAACCCCTAAACCCCCAAACCTCTAAACCCTAACTAAACCCCTAGACCCTTAAAAGGAACCCACAAACCCACAACCCTTAAAAGCCTCAAAGCCCTAAGTAAGCATAGAAAAACCTTGTTTACCACACGCCCAGAAGCCTCACACTGGGTTCTTGTTAAGNCCCCCCCCCCCCCGTTTCCCCGTCTCTCCTCGATCTCCGCATCCGCGGCCGTGATGTCATCGTCCGCCATGGTTCGAGGCAGGTCTGGGCGGGCGTCGTCTTTTTTTGGCTTCTTTCGGAAAGCTGCGGTTTAGGGTTTAGGGTCTAAGGTTTAGGGTTTAATAGAGTTTAGGGTTTGGAGGTTTCGAGTTTAAGGGTTTAGGGGTTTAGGGGCTTGGGGTTTAGGGTTTAGGGCCGTCTTTCGGAAAGCTGCGGTTTATGGGAGCGGCGGGTATAGGAGTTTCCGAAAAGTAGGGGTACCTTAGGGTTCCTTTAAAGGGTTACCATAAGGGTACTATAAGGGTTCCTTGAAAGCGCTCTATGGGGCTTTGAGGGCTTGGGGCATAGGCGTTTGGGGCTTTTGGTGTTTAGGGTCTGGGGTTGGCGTGTCAACATGATGGAGTAAACAGAAATGAGGAAAGAAAAATCATAGCAATGACAACAACGACGGGGAAGTCAAGCACCACAGCAGCAGCAGCAGCAGCAGCAACTGCAGTGGCAGGATGATAGCCATCGCGCCATCATCAGCGGGATCATCTTGACCGTCTTCATCATTATGCCAGTCGTCATCATCATGACAGTCGTCGTCATCTCTATCATCCTCATCATTCTCCATGGAATCACAAATTTGGCGATCCGGGCTTTCGACCCTGCCATAATATACTATACTATACTATAATATACTGTAATATACCATAATATACTATAACATACTATAACATACTGTACTATACCATAATATACCATAATATACCATAATATACTATATCCCACCCGGAAGCCTGAGCCCTGAACCCCAATGCCCCAAACCCTAAACTCTCACAACCTTCCCGCCCTGCACCATGGGACTTGGGCTTTCGGGCTTAGGGCTGCTTCCTAGGGTTTAGGGTTTAGGGTTTAATGAGGTTTGGGGTATATTAACGCATACTTGTGAATGACACTCTGAGAAACCATTCAGACCTCTGCAGTAGAGTGGTTTGGGTGCTAAACGAGTTTAGAACTCAACGTAGAGGAAACTGAAGCCATCTTAATGTGTTTAGGACTCAGTATGTGCACTCTCATTGGTAGGCTTCAATCCTTAGCCCTGCCTAGCGGCTGAACCTTAAACCTTATAACCTAAACCCTGAACCTTCCAACTATGTTTACATAAAGCCACAAAGCCAAATCTGATGCCAAATGGCCGGGTTTGAAGATTTTCACAGCTTTCGGGTCATATACATAACTCTTATCACATAGAGGCCTGAATAATGATAAGTACATATGTTGTACTATTCCCCTTGGTCACCTTAACATAATTTGTCTATACGATATGCCAGCACCCTGTTCTAGATACTTACGGCGTAAACTAGTTTAGTGGACTTAAGGTCGTGAAGGCCCATGTCCGGTACAACAGGCCCCTAGATTGAGGGTAACTCGGGGGGGGGGGCGATTCCAGACGAACATTTCGCTGCATAGTACCTTCATAGCGCCCTTAAAAGGACACTTAAACCCCCGACAAACCCTTTTTCCACTTCTTTGGATTGCATCGGCTTGGCCGCAGGAGGTTCCTGAGATTTCGGATTTTCGGGTTTGGGTCTTAGGCCTAAGCGTGCACACAGAACACGGGCTTGTGGCGTGTCTTCCGGTTGCAGGTTGCTGAGGTCTTCCAGAAAATCCTACAGCCAAACACCGTAAAATCCTAAACCAAAGAAAAAGAAGTCCCTGAACCCAGCCCCACAACCTAAAGGAGTAGAGAAACCCCAAAACTCCCTACAAAGCCCTAAACGTTAAGTCCGTAACGCTGCAAGATTGAGGGTACGGAGCGCAGGTGCCAGATTTGGTGTCGGAGGCGTCAGACTCTTGGCATTTCAGGGTCGCATAAGGTTCTTATATAGCTCGTATAGGTACAGCATTCTTGTAGCCGGCGTTGTTTCAGGGTCTTATCGGGTCGATGCGTTTTTTGTTGCAGTTTATGCTATTTCAGCTTCGGTATTGTGCGTTGATGCTGTTGAGGGCCTTCTTCTCTCAGTTTGGGCTTGCAGCTTGGAGTCGGGTGTTAGGGTTTAGGGTTTCTAGGCGCTCTGGGTTTCGGGTTAGGCTTTGAGGCTTGGGAGTTGGAGCGGCTTGGGAATCAAGCAGAAATCATGTCCGGCATTTGTCACGAGGCCCCCCCCCTCCCTTGACAAACCGGCGTTAGTAGGCTTTTTTGTAAAGTGCAATGCCCTTTCTGCAATGTAGGGGCCTTGATAATTCGAATAGGGTTTGGGGCTCCTTTGTAGCATAGTTATAATAAGGAAACCTAAGGAAGAATGTAGTTTAGGATTTCGGGTTCCTGAGCATATGCAAAGCAAGAAAGCCAAGGACCCTTCGATGGTTCCACCCCCAAGCAAGACAATTTCGGGGTTTAGGGGTTTCGGGGTTTAGGGGTTTAGGGGTTTCGGGGTTTAGGGGTTTAGGGGTTTCGGGGTTTAGGGGTTTAGGGTTTCTCCGGTAAGAACCCTCATGAGAACCCGCCCGGCCGCCGCATCAAAGCCTGAGCCACCCTGAACCCGAGGCTCTGAACCCTAAGCCCCAAAACCCCAAACTTACGACTACATAAAGTAGAAGCCAGAAAGTTGGAACATCATTATCCTCATTCCCTTAAGGTAAAGTACAGGGGATCTTCACTATAGCTAGCCTTCATACAACTTGGAAACTTTCAGAAACTACTGCAGAAAGATCTGCAGCAGCCTGAGAAATCCTTGCAAAACGCTTCGACAACCCTCGAAAAACATACACACATATATATATATATATAATTGTTCCTTAAGAAGCCTGTAAAACCCAGCACCAGCCAAGTTGCATCCCACCGCCAGGGTCACCGCTGCGGAGCGGAATGCAGATATCCCTAAGTTGTCGTTTTGTACATTAATAAGGCTTTCACATGCTGTTCATACTATTGTAAAGAATTCTAGTGATTTTTGGGCGGCTATGGCATTGTGGGTTTAGGGCCTTCTCGGCATTCTATCAAGGATCGAGTCTGTTGGGCCTCAGGGCTTCGAGGGTTTGAGCGCAAAATGTGTGCGATTTCTTATTAAACCCGCTCTTATAGTATCCCTATTACTCACCCTGATAGAATCCTTCCTAGGGCCCCAAAAAAAGCACATAAGCAAAAATCCCATATAAACCCCCTTAAACAAGAGCCCAACAAGGTGGGGATATCCCAAAAGAAAGCTTATGCTTAGGTGCTTTTTGGGTCCTTGACTCCAGGCTACGCAAGGCCAAATCCCACACACTAAACGTCACGTCCCAGCGACTGCACTCCTCGACCAGGTTCGACTTGCTGCACCACTCGACGATATCGCCTGCACCACTCAACGGCTCCTAGAATAGAGGGGCCTCAATAAATAGAATGGAGCTTTGGGGCTGTAGCCCTAAAGCCTAAATCCCTAAACCCTAAACCCTAAACCCTGAACCCCAACCCCTAAACCCCTAAACCCCTAAACCCTAAACCCCGAAACCCCTAAACTCTGGACGAGTGTGGCAACTTTTTACCACAAATGGGGGGGGTCTACAGTAAATAACATGGTTTCTTTATTATGGCAACTTCAACCTTAAACCCTGAACCCTTAGAGAAACCCTTGTAGCCCCCCTAACAAGAACCCACCCAGAGAACCCAATACCCCTTAATTAAGGAATATACCTTAAATCATTATATATAATATTAAGGCCTCTATAATTTAAGGTCTATTCCTTAATTAAGGGGTATTGGAGTCCCCTAAACCCTATAGATCCCTTATAGATCCCTTTAAGGGAACCCTATAGATCCCTTATACTTTAAGGGAACCCTATAGATCCCTGAGTTCTCTGGGTTCTGTCGGGCCCTACACAACGCCTTGAACCCTGACCCATGCCGGGGTTTGGGGGCGTAAGGTTTAGGTTCGGGTTCAGGGTTTGGGGGTTCAGGGGTTTAGGGTCTGGGGGTTTAGGGTTTAGGGGTTTCGGGGTTTAGGGCGTAGGGGTTAGGTTCAGGGTTTAGGGTTTAGGATTTAGGGTTCAGGGCCCCACAAAACCTGAGAAGATGTGATCTCTGCCCCTGATGGACATGTACAGGATCCCTTCCAGGATCCCTTAAACGATCACTTCAATGATCCCTTAAGTGGAGCCCTTAAAGGATCCCTTAAAGGAGCCCAAACCCACAACCCCAAAACCCCCTGCCGTCATCTGTGCCGCAGAGAATGCACCCAGAGCCTGGGCTTACGGGCTTCAGGGCTGCTGTGGTGCTGGAAGGGGCTGTAGTTCATGGTTTCGGGTTGTAGGTGTTTCTTGCGCTTGGGGTGTCGGCCTCTGTGGGCATGCTGAAGGGCTTCAGTGCTTTAGGGCTCGGGTTGTAGAGCTCAGGGTCAAGGTTAGGATTAAGAAGGATTTTATGTGCAGCCAAAGCATGGCAAGATCTGGGCATCCCCCCGGCTTCACAAGCTTGGGTTGCGTGGCTCCTTCAAGGGTTCTTCTAGAAGATATTATGCGCATTTCAGGGTTTTCCGGTATACAAGAGGCTTACCCAAGGGTGTAGGATTCGGGGTTCAGGGCTCTGTCGCGCTGAGTCTGCAATTATGGCAACGTCTTTTGCATGAGTCCTACTGCGATACCAACAACATTCCACCGAGCTTCATGTCACAAAATCGGCGCCTGTCGAAGACTGTTTTGATGACAAGCCAGAAGTGCCACATCACTGCAATGGCCGCCAATTCTTAGGTTCAAAAAGTTCTTATATACTTGCTCTTGGGAGAATCATGGTCACGATGATGCAGACAGCATATCCAGGAAACAACGAAGCCATGGTAGCTGAGAAACATAACAACAGCCGCCCCCAGAAGTGTGGTGCCAGCCATGACGATAATGGTGATGCTGGCGACGGTGATGTTCGTGATACTGACGATGGTGACCCTGATCTCTACCCTCATTCAACGCAACGCTGCGTATATTCTTAACGTCATCCTCAACACGAATGGCGATGCCAATGGTGATGGTGATAGCGGTCTCCACGCGGATGGCAACGAATGCTTCTGCCGACGCCAACACACAATGACAAAAACAGGCACAGCATCATCGTAGCAGCAAGAAAAGTTAGATAATAAAAAAGTTGCAGATCGGGTTTGGAATTACTGGCAAGGCCAAGGGGCTCAATACCGCAGCCGCACAGTGCACCTGGTGGGTGTCAAGCTTGCGGAGAGGTCTTCAGTTTGTTTTGGGAGTGCTAACTGAAGGATCAGGGAAGTTAGACAGCAGATTAGAATAAAAGTGGCAACTAAGACAACCTCAGAACCTACTTGCCAAGTCGCTCTGGGTGTGTGGACAAGCACCCAGCGCTGCAGAGCTGTAAGGCTTTGCGGGTGAGGACAGGAATTGTCATTAGTTCGGCCCCCCTGATCAGCAATTGATGATATGCTTATAGCAACGACCCATAAAATATGAAATAAGGTGCATTCCTCGTGTTCTTGAAATTTACGGTGCCAAGCTTGGACTTGGACTTCGAAGCTTAGGGGTTCTATTGAAGCTGCCGCGGGTGCTGGGTTAGGGTTTTGCAGGTTTTCAAGTACTTCAAGGGTTTTTAAGTATTCCGAGGCTATTTCGTATCTCCAGGTTCTCTGGGTGAGGGCTTGCAAGTACAAAGACTTTGAGAATCGATGCCATCCTGCGTAAACCATGCAACATCCTGCCCCTTCACCCCATAAACCCCAAACCCGAAGCCCTACGCCCAAACCCTATACTGTACTATCCTAGGCCTCTAGGCCCTATAAACCCTCCCAAACCCTAAAGCCAAAAGCCCTAAACCCAAAGCGCTAAATCTTAAACCCTTCTACCCTTCCTTGAGCCCCCTCAGACGGGGTTGTAGATGCATGGGATTGTGCAAGCCTAAACCTTGAATCCTCAAATATGGCCATATCGAGCTGTACAACTCCCTTCAAACACAGTGGAGAGATCCTGCCTACGGGAAGGATCATGGGACTCAGAAAGCTAATGTGTAGGGTATTTTCAGAGTTACCAGTAGCATAACCGTTATCGTAGTTATGACCCTAGTTAAAACATGTTAAAACCTATTCTAAATCTCCTGCTCCTCGAAGTAATGCAGGTAACAAATTTTGTTGCTTATGAGGAAGGTTTCTCAATGGCCTCTCCTTGGGATGGACCTTTAGCATAGCCTCCACGTAAACACGAGTAGGGGACGTACGGACAAGCATAGGGTCGCGGTGTGACGAGGTCGCGCCAGTAGTTGGGTAGGAGCTCGCGCGACTCCGTCGAACTCGAAGATGACATCGGGGCCGGCTAACTCGCGGCACGCGTTGCCGTAGGGACCGGTGCCCACTGTCAAGCGATTTGGCTCCTGCAGCGTCGATGGAACCTTTGCAATGCCCTTGTAAACCCGTGTAAACCTCTGAACCCGCATGGCAACCCTTAAAGCTTTCATAAATCCTTTACAAAACCCTTATACAAACCTTAATAACAACCCTAAACCCTAGACCCTAAACCCTAAACCCTATAAAGCCCTTACAAAACCCGGCTCTTGGACACACATCATCCCAGCTGGGGCTGCCACAGCGGAACTGTGGCGAGCGACGAGCGGGGCTCCGCGCGCCCAGCCTGAGTAGGGTTGTCTTCTATGCCTTAAATCATAAACCTAGGATTTAAGGCATATTCCTTCTTGAAGAAGAATTGGGCTCTTTGGGCAAACCAAATGCCGAACCCCAGATCTCAGGCTGCTGCAGATCTTTCTGCAGTAGTTTCTGCAAGTTTCGTTTCCTCAAGTTGTACGAAGGATAGCTATAGTGAATCCCAGAAAGTTGGAACATGGGTTTAGGATGACTAGTGCTGGGATCCCTTATACTTTACCTTAAGGGCATGAGGATAATGATGTTCCAACTTTCTGGCTTCTGCTTTACTAAAGATTCCTCCAAGAGATCCACAAGGGTTCTTTTATGATTTTGGGTTCAGGGTCTAGGGTTTTTGGGTTGAGTGCTTTTGGGGTTGAGGGTTTTGGGTTTTTTTGGTGGTTTTGGAGCGCGTGGGTTTTCGGGTTTCGGCTTTCTGTGCTAAAACGAATTTTCTGGGGATCGAGAGACGCAGTAAATAGTCTACAAGTTACAAGCAGGCAAAGTGTTTGAATTGAAGCATGTACTGCCAAGCACACTAGCTCTAAGTACAACTCACTAAATCCCAAGCCTCACCCCTTCAGAACCCTTATGAGGCCCGTTTCATAACCGTTAAAAAACCTTATAACCCGCACACAATACCATATAAGATCCTTACAAACCCGTATAGCTTCAAGAAAGGCTACGTAATAGAACCTTCCTCAGCCGCCCTTAGAACCAGAATAAAAACAATACTCTTATTAAAACATAGTTGCTAAGAGCAGTAAAGCTTCAAGTGAAGGATCCAACACCCTGACTAAGCCGGGCATATGCCCATCTGAGGCTAACAGTTGTTCGGCACATGTACCGAAAATGCGAAACCTTAAACCCTGGCCCTGAACCCCTTTACAACTTGAACCCTCAACTGTAGAGATCTTAACAGCTGCGGCTTTGGGCACCCAAGGTCCCCCATACACCCCGCCCCCCAACCCGAAAGCCCTGCAAAAACACTGCCGAACCCTTACCTTGTTTTGGGAAGCCCTATCAACCCCTTCTGAAACCCCTTTGTCAAAGCCCCTCAAAAATAACTCATTAAATCCGCACGAAGCCTTCTCAAATCCCTAAACCCTAAACCCCAAACCCTCTTCTGAATCCTAAACCCTAAACCCT
The DNA here is from genome assembly GCA_003297005.1 of Symbiodinium sp. clade A Y106. NCBI lineage: Eukaryota > Dinophyceae > Suessiales > Symbiodiniaceae > Symbiodinium > Symbiodinium sp. clade A. Next base: position 52,097 of record BGNK01001418.1, on the reverse strand, counting down.
AAACCCCTCCTAAACCCTAAACCCTAAACCCCAAACCCTCTTCTGAATCCCTTGCAAACCGAGGGGCTCCAGACGTGCAGGCAGTTTCCCGCTGTGGCCACCAGCATGCGCCTTGGCCGGGAATCCTGCAAAGGAAACCCCATTATAGCAGCCTATTCCCAGATTTCTAGGGTTCCTTAAAGGGATCTATAAGGGGTCTATAGGGTTCCTTTCAGGGATCTATAGGGTGAAGGAGATCCCAATATCCCTTAATTAAGGAATATACCTTAAATTATAGTAGGGGTCCCTAACATGATTTAAGGTATATTCCTTAATTAAGGGATAATGGAGTCTCTGGGTTCTAGAACCCTACAGGACCCTCAAAGGAGCCTTTAAAGGAACCCCCAGTGGGACTTCGTACTGGACGGCTTTTAGAAAGAGCGCTCGAAAGGTTTTTTATGAGGGAACCCATCATATCCTATCAAAATCCCATAACCCTAAACCCTAAACCCTTGGAGCTGCAAAGCACTGGGGCTGACATCTCAGAACCTGGCGCGTCTTGGTCGAGTATCACCTCTCTCGGGGAAGAAGCCCACAAGGCCGGATTTAGGGCTTCGGCTTCTTCGGTTTGGGGTCTGAGATTTAGGGTTTAGGGCTTTAGGTTTGGGGTTTCGGGCTTTAGGTTTAAGGTTAAGAATTGTCTTTAAGCTTCAGGTTTGTTCAGCAGGTTTAGGGTTTGAGATTGGAGGTTCAGGGTTTCGGGCTGTGGGTTTTGAAGTTGCGGTTTCGGGTTTGAGGTTTGGGCCTACTCTTGACGCAGATGACACAAACCAATACGCCATAGAATACGGAATCGGTAGCAGTAGGATACTAGGTAATACTGTTGATGGACAAAATCCTGCATTACCCATTGTAAGGAATATACCATAATTCCCATAGTTTAGAGTCCTTAAGGTCATGCAGGATTTTGTCCATCAACAGTATGCCCTACATACCCACTACTATTCAAGGCCCGACGGGCTCCACCAACGGGCTCTATGGGGTGGGGGGGGTCCTGGTTTGGGCTCCAAGTTTAGAGCTCTGCTGTTGTCAGAAACAATAGAACCCTAAACCCTAAACCCTCATGCCCAGGAAAAATAGAAATTGTTTAGGCAAAGCGAAACGCAAAACCCGGTCAAAACCCGCACAAAACCCGGTCAAAACTCCGGTCCCGAACCCTAAACAATTAAATCCTAAACCCTAAACCCTACACCCAGAAACCACAGAACCATCGGCGACTGGAAAGGGATTGGCCCACTACTGTAGGGGCCTTAATGGTTAGAATAGAATAGGGTTCCTTCAAAGGGATCCTTAAAGGGCTCTAGAAGGGATACTAGAAGGGGACTATAGTAAAGGGGCCTTACTAGTTAGAAGAGGGTTTTGGGGCCCACCAACTATAGTAAGGAACCGCCAAAATAGTATAGGCAATTCTTTAAGGCCCCTATACTACACCCTGAGCGTCAAAACGGGGGCTTCTGAAACCCTAAACCCCCAAACCCCAACCCTACACGACTGAACATCGGCCCTGCGACCTTATATAACCTGCATGTGATATGAAACCTCGACAACCCTAATGTAGGAACCTGATTAAGAAACCCTGGGCCTATAACACCAAAATAGTAGGATTCGTATAAGGAACCCGAATAAAGGCCCAAGGTTTCTTAATCAGGTTCCTACATTAGTCAAAAGGTGCCCAAAGCAATTCATGGACGAGTCTCTTCTACGTGGGGTGGGGGGGCTGCAGGACTTCAGGTCAACATGTTCAGGGTTTAGGGTGTTTAGGGTTTAGGGTCTAGGGTGCTCCATTCTCCAAGTTTCGGGACCCTGAGACTCCAAAGCCACGCAGTCTTGCAAATTCTTGGTCAAGGCAGGGCAAGCCGCGATTCATGGAACCCTGCAGGAGCATGTCAGTTTCGATCCGAGCGTGTGCACTTTGACGGCCTTTGGGTTTAGGGTTTACGGCTCAAAGGTTTGGGCTAATATCTCTGGCCTCAGCCCTCAGCCCTGAACCCCAAAAACCCTGAACCCCAACAACCCTGAACCCTAAACCAAAAACCCTAGACCCAAAGCCCTAAACCTTAAACCCTACAGAACCCTCAAAAAAACCCTAAACTCAAAGCCCTAAACCTTAAACCCTATAGAACCCTCAAAAAAACCCTAAACTCAAAGCCCTAAGCCTTAAACCCTATAGAACCCTCAAAAAAACCCNCCTAAACTCAAAGCCCTAAACCTTAAACCCTATAGAACCCTCAAAAAAACCCTAAACTCAAAGCCCTAAGCCTTAAACCCTATAGAACCCTCAAAAAAACCCTAAACTCAAAGCCCTAAACCTTAAACCCTTTAGAACCCTCAAAAAAACCCTAAACTCAAAGCCCTAAACCTTAAACCCTATAGAACCCTCAAAAAAACCCTAAACTCAAAGCCCTAAACCTTAAACCCCATAGAACCCTCAAAAAAACCCTAAACTCAAAGCCCTAAACCTTAAACCCTATAGAACCCTCAAAAAAACCCTAAACTCAAAGCCCTAAACCTTAAACCCCATAGAACCCTCAAAAAAACCCTAAACTCAAAGCCCTAAACCTTAAACCCTATAGAACCCTCAAAAAAACCCTAAACTCAAAGCCCTAAACCTTAAGCCCCATAGAACCCTCAAAAATACCCTAAACTCAAAGCCCTAAACCTTAAACCCTATAGAACCCTCAAAAAAACCCTAAACTCAAAGCCCTAAACCTTAAACCCTATAGAACCCTCAAAACAACCCTAAACTCAAAGCCCTAAACCTTAAACCCCATAGAACCCTCAAAAAAACCCTAAACTCAAAGCCCTAAACCTTAAACCCTATAGAGCCCTCAAAAAAACCCTAAACTCAAAGCCCTAAACCTTAAACCCCATAGAACCCTCAAAAAAACCCTAAACTCAAAGCCCTAAACCTTAAACCCCATAGAACCCTCAAAAAAACCCTAAACTCAAAGCCCTAAACCTTAAACCCCATAGAACCCTCAAAAAAACCCTAAACTCAAAGCCCTAAACCTTAAACCCCATAGAACCCTCAAAAAAACCCTAAACTCAAAGCCCTAAACCTTTAACCCCATAGAACCCTCAAAAAAACCCTAAACTCAAAGCCCTAAACCTTAAACCCTATAGAACCCTCAAAAAAACCCTAAACTCAAAGCCCTAAGCCTTAAACCCTATAGAACCCTCAAAAAAACCCNCCTAAACTCAAAGCCCTAAACCTTAAACCCTATAGAACCCTCAAAAAAACCCTAAACTCAAAGCCCTAAGCCTTAAACCCTATAGAACCCTCAAAAAAACCCTAAACTCAAAGCCCTAAGCCTTAAACCCCATAGAACCCTCAAAAAAACCCTAAACTCAAAGCCCTAAGCCTTAAACCCTATAGAACCCTCAAAAAAACCCTAAACTCAAAGCCCTAAACCTTAAACCCTAAACCCTTAGCCCCACACCCTCAACTCAAAGCCCTCAGCCCTCAGCTCTCCGGCACCTCAACGCAGCCCTAAACTTTACAGAACCCAATATCTCTGGCCTCAGCCCCAAACCCTAAACCCTAAACCCGAAATCCCCTAAACCCTAACCCCTAAATCCCAAAATCCCTAAGTCCCCTAAACCCTAAACTCCAAATCCCAAAATCCCTAAGTCCCCTAAACCCTAAACTCCAAATCCCTAAACCCTAAATCCCTAAACCCTGAACCCCTAAGCCGGATCTCTCCGACGCCTCAACGCAGCTGCCCTGCCCAGCGAAGACCCGCAGCAGCTGGCCGAAGCCGTCGAAGAGCCGCGCCTGCCTCGGGGGTTCGGGGGCTTTAGGGGTTTAAGGGCTCAGGGCTTAGGGATTTAAGGTTTTGGGTTTAGGGATTTAGGGTTTTGGGTTTGGGTTTTGGGTTTCGGATTTTGGAGGTTTAGGGTTTTGGATTTAAGGGGTTTAGGGTTTAGGGTTCAAGGTTCTGGGATTTGGGGATTTAGGGTTTAGGGTTTGGGGTTTTGGGTTTAGGAGGGGGTTTATAGAAATTGTATAGGGTTGGGGTCCTTATAAGGGTTTCGGGATTTAGGGTTTAGGGTTTGGGGTTTTGGGTTTAAAGGGTTTTGGGTTTAAGATTTAAAGGGTTTTGGGTGTAGAGTTTTAAAACAAAGAGGCAAAAGCACTGAGAGCTTTGTTGATAACGTTTTCAAATGGTCTTGTGGGGCTTCGGTTTTTATGTTATTTTCTATGATGTTGGATAGGGTGTCATAAAAACTCTAGGATGCTCAGTAACCTCGGAATAAAAAGGGCTCCTGTTTTGGTATTGGGTAACCTTATAAGGAACCTAGGACTACAAAAAGGCAAAAAGGGCCCACTGGGAGGCCTAGAATTTGTTTTTGTGTATTCTAAAGCTTTCTGGGACTCTGGAAATCCCAAAACCCGAAACCCTAATCCCGAAACCCCTGCAGTCGAGCCGAGATCCCTCCTTAAATCTTTGCAACGCCCCGATAAAGACAAGGCGAACTCTTTTTTCCAGAGACTCGGCTTTGGGGTTTAGGGTTTACGGTTTAGTGTTGAGGGTTTATGGCTTACGAATTCCAGGGATCTGAAGAATGCATCTTGATTTCCCGGTTTCGTCATAGAGTGCACCGAAAACCCTTTCCAACTACCCAGGCAAGAGTATCAGGTCGTGTTTGCGCTTCCGGGTTCCCTAAAACAAAACCCGAAACCCTAAACCCTAAACCCTAAAACCCTAAAACCCTAAACCCGACAAATCCCCTGATCCCTCCAAGCCTGACCAAGGGCCCGAATCTCAACCGCAATGAAACCTACAGAACCCCGGAGAAGATCCCTATTTGGATTTGAATCATTGCAAAATCTCACAACAGCCTTTAAACCTGAATGTAGGGGCCTAAATAAATAGAATAGGGTTTGGGGCCCCTTTATAGTATGATTATAATCAGGAACCCCAATTCTATGTTGCAAGTTTACACCCCCCACAAGACAAAGCCTCAATTTCACATCTCCTCCTCTTCCTTCCGTGTCACCCATCCTCGCAAGCGGTTGCCAGGAAGTCGGCATCGGGCGACAGAGCGACCTCTTCCCAGGGTTAGGGCCTTGGAATCCTAAAAGGATCTGTAACGGTTCGATGAGGATAGAAATAAGGGTTCTATCGTTCCGTGTATATGTTCTTACTTGTACTCCGAGTTCTACAATAGTCTCGCAATGGTTCTGTAGGACTTGTTGAAGGGTTCTGGGGGAGTTGGGGTTTAGGGGTGAAAGGGTTAAGGATGCAGGGTATCAATACAACGGCTTGTCAAGCCCTCAAGACAGAAACCCCAGGGCTTAAGGGTTTACAGAGTTGAGGGGTTGGGGTTTAGGGCTTGTGGGGTTTAGGGTTCAGGTTTTGGGGCCGGTGATTACAGGGTCAGAAGGTTCCTACATTAGTATAGTAGATGCCAGAAAGTTGGAACATCGATATCAATATCCTCATGCCCTTAAGGTAGAGTATAGGGGATCCTAGCACCAATCCTCCTAAACCCATGTTCCAACTTTCTGGGGTTCACTTTATGCCTTTTCGGGGGTTCCAGGCTTTGGATCCCTTGAAGCCGAATTTGAGAACGAGCCAATACAGGGGCCGTAATAACTAGAATATGGGTTAGGGTTTAGGGTTTAGGGTTTAGGGTTTGGGTGTTGGGGCATAATTGCTAGAGCATGACTATGTCACTATATCTATGATAAGAAGATACGGAACAGTATGGAAAATTTTCTTCAAGATTCAAAAGTAGATTGAGCTCCCCGGGTTAAGAGCATAAGGTGTTGGAGCTTTCGTTCTCCGCTTGAAGCTTACAAGGTTCGCCAAATCCGAGAGCCCCACACCCCGCTCAGAACAAAGCTTAGGGCTTAGGGTTTAGGCTTTGGGAAACCCTAAACCCTAAACCCTAAACCCCTAAACCCTAAACCCCTAAACCCTAAACCCTAAACCCCTAAACCCTAAACCCCTAAACCCTAAATCCCCTAGATTGTCACTGTAATCGGGGGAGGCCTTCCGGGTACTCTAAAAACGTTGGTCTATCGAGACGCTCAAAGTCCTAAATTTCAAAAAGCCGCAAGAACCAGCGAAACCAAAAACAGCAGACACTAGGGGATTTAGGGTCTAGGGTTTCGTGACCCTTGCGATAAATCCGAACCCTCAGAGCCCCACCACGTCACGGTTTTGAGGAGCTATAGCTCGGCAGTGGCTTTTTTTCTCTATACAAGGTTGCATAAGGCTTTCTACGGGTTTAGGGTGGAGGCTTCAGGGTATAAGGCTTTATTAGGGTCCCACACGGCTGCATGAAGAAAGAGTCTTGAAGCCTCAAACCCTCAACCCTGACCTAAACCCTGAACTCTAAATTGCACCCTTAATCCATCTTACAGCCTGAACCCTAAACCCTGAACGTAAATTGCACCCTAGACCATCTTCTCGCCTGAACCTCTCAACCCTGAACCCCAAAAATTGCACCCTTAGACCATCGGAAAGCCTGAACCCTACACCCTCAACCCTTAAACCCTGAACCCTTAAGCCGCCTTAAGCCCTGAACTTTAAGAACTCAACCCTTGAACCCTAAACCCTTGCCTTAAGAGTTAGAAGAAGGCTTTGGGATATAGTATATTATACTTATACTAAGGAGCCACAATAATACTGCTGATGGACAAAATCCTGCATTACCCATTATAAGGAATATACCATAATTCCCATAGTTTAGGGTCCTTAGGGTCATGCAGGATTTTGTCCATCAACCGTAGTATAGGTAATTCTGAAAAGCCCCTACACTAAATCCTCCACCCTGAGCCTCCCAGACGAAAGAGAGGTGTCCGCGACCTGGGCATCTCAGATCTTTCGAAGCGCTCTGTAAGGCTTCTGGAAAGGCTTTTAGGGTTTAGGGTTTAGGGTTTAGGGTGGGTTTAGGGTTTAGGGTGGGTTCAGGGTTTAGGGTTTAGGGTGTCGATAAGGGTCCTGGAACGATTGTATAAGCATGTCACAGAAATTTGGGCTTGGGGCATTTTTTCTGCAACACTTAGACAAAGCCCCCCCCCCCTAACAACAAAAAGCTTAACTTTACCTGACAAGCCGGGCGGTGAAGGCAGTGTCGATACAAATGGTTTTGAAGGCTAGGGCTTAGGGGGGTTTCAGGCTTAGGGTGTAGGGCTTAGGGTTTAGGGTTTAGGGTTCGGGAGAGTTAGTTCAGCTTGTGTGGCTCAACAAGGTTTTGGGGGAAAAATCTCTGCGTAGCAACCATTTTGCCGGTCGCCTCCCCGCCACTGCGAATCAAAGCAATCACTTGCAGAAAGGATCAAGCTGATGATCACCATCACCATGAACGTCATCACCCCTGTCGCCATCATGAAGTTTACCGTCACTGTCGGCATCACCATGAACATTATCATCACATCCCCATCATGGTGACGAGGTCGTCATCATCGTAGTCATCACAGCATCACAGCATAATAACAGCCATCACCATGCCGAAAGCTGGGAGCCTTTGATGACTGGGACGGTGGGGATTCCAGTGGGCAGTTTACAGAAGATGGGCGCCGGTAGCTTGAAATGCCCATCACTCAGGCAGCAGCAAGACCAAATCGCAAGATTTGCAAGGATGGGAAGAAGATCAATAAGAACTCGGCGTGCTTCAGGCTTAAGTTCAGAATATGTCAACTTGAAGAGATGCCGCGCACAGTATTGCACACATGCAACAGAAAGCGCAATGTAACAAGCATTGCTTATGATACGTCAACAAGGTGTCACACAAAAACCGTCAGATCTCTGTATTTTGCTCGGGCTTACAAAAAAGGCCCTGAAGGGGGAAAACCTAAACCCTGCGCCTAGACCCTGATTCAACCCTTGGCCCAAACACACCAAAGAGATACAAGAATATGATACACTATAAGCAAACAGTGCCGAATACAACGTTTTGGCCACAGCCCCCAAACTTGCTGAACTTAAAACCTACAACAACCCAAACCATGGCTGCTAAACCCTAGAGCACAAAGCCCAATAGAAACCTCTATCGGAACCCCTCAAGTTCAGCTTGGAGAAATCCTTTGAGGAACCTTAAAGGAACCCTTAAAGGAACCCTGATACGGATTCCTTTGAGGATACCCTTTCAGGGTTCCGTGAAGGCTTCCCTTTAAAGGAGTGCTTGAAACTTTCAAGGAAGCTTCGAGCCCTAAATAGGGGTTTAGGGGTTTGGGGTTTAGGGGTTTAGGGTTTAGGGTAAACCGCCCTCCGTCAAGTTGCAGGTCACCAGGCGCGTCCCACTGAAGTCGAAGATCGCGGCGCTGCGGTCGTCGCAGGCCGTGGCCAGACGCTGCTTACGGACCTCATACCGTAGCAGTTTGTATTGGGGCTTTAGGGTTTAGGGTGTTAGGGTTGAGAGTTTAAAGGGGTTTCGGGTTTACGGTTCAGTAACAGTGTGTATTGGGGCTACTATTAAGAGTTTAAAAAATATCCATATTATGAGCATTAGTCAACCGTTACTGAGTGACCTCGTGAGTTCTAAGAGGTTTAAGGTTTAGGGGTTTAAAGTTTTAGGGAAGTAAAGCTTACATTTGAAGGTTGAGGTTTTAGGGTTTACAGCTTTTAGGGTTTAGGGTTTATGGTTTCGGGGTTTAGGTTTAGGGTTTTAGGGTTGTAAGGTTTAGGGTTGAAGGCTTAGGCTTTAGGGTTTACAGCTTTTAGGGTTTAGGGTTTACGGTTCAGGATTCTTGTCCAGTGTCCTAGGGGAACTAAACATCAACCTCTAGGATTGTTAGGGATTGTAGTGCCCCAAAAACGTTAAAGGTTACCTAATGTAGCGGCCTTAATAATTAGAGTAGGGTTTTGGAGCCCATTATGCTATAATTATAACAAGGAAACCCCAAAATAGTGTAGGTAATTATTTAGGCCCTTATGTTAATATTAGCCTACTACAGATGCTACGGGATTTCTGATGAGGCTGTACAGGACTTTGATGGGCGGTTTGGATACGTTTGTACGGGGTTGGAGATCGGGGCCTGTATAAACAGAAATACGGTTGATGGACAAAATCCTGCATGACCCTAAGGACTCTAAACTATGGGAATTATGGTATGTTGCTTATTATGGGTCATGCAGGATTTTGTCCATCAACCGTAGGGTTCCGGGCACACGTGCTATACTTATAAAGGATTACAAAGAGATAATGCTACTCGTTGCTCCAACCTCAGAACTAGCAATTACTGCCCCGGTAGCTGCTCAACAGATCAACGAGGCGAAGCTTTGCTTCGTGGGCGATGTGTCGCCTCATCTGCCGCGGCATCTGTACACTGTATACAGCTGTGCCTCAGACACGCCGCCTACAGAGAAACGATGAAGGGCGGCGGTGCCCTAGCCCCTAACCCCCAAAACGCCAAGACCCTAAACCCGAAACCCTGAACCTTAAAAACCCTAAAGCCCTAAAGCTCCAAGCCTACAGAGGCCCCCTTTAAAGGGGTCCCGTAGAGGAGCCCTTAATCCCTTTAAAAGGGACCCCAAGAGAGGAGCCCTTCAAAGGGCCCCCTAAGAGCTCTCGCTTTCGAGGCCCAGGGAGAGGCTGAAGAGCTCGCATCCCAGAAAGGCTGCCTTGAACTGGCGATCCTCCCAAGGCCACGGGGGACCCGAATAGGGTTCCTTTAAGGGTACAAAAAGGGCACTGGTATAAGGGCTATGGGTTCCTTTAAGGGTACCATAAGGGCACTAGTATAAGGGTTGAGGGTTTTTGGTTTTCGGGTTTAGGGTTTAGGGCTTTAGGGTTTAGAGGCTAGGGTTTAGGGTTTTAGGGTTCAGGGGCTAGGGTTTTAGGGTTAACGGTTTCAGAATTTTGAGTCCTTGTCGTGTTTGTTGAACCCCGGTTTTATGGGCTTCACAGAAACCCTGAGAAGAACCCTGCAAAAGAACCCTTAAAGGAACCCTACACCCGTATAAACATCCTTAAATGAACCCTAGTCCAGGCATAACCCCGAGACCCTGAATTCTAAACCCCTAAACCCTAAACCCCAAACCCCACGCACCAAACCCTAAACCCCTGACCCTAAACGGCGGCACCCTCTCCACAGAAGCCGGCCTGCTCCTTGTCTCGTTGGCTTATCTTCCTTTGCTCTCACGGCGACCCGCTTTCCAAGGTGTAGGGTTTAAGGTATCAGAGTGTAGGGTTCAGGGCGCAGGGAAGTTACGAATGCAAGAAAAGCGGAAAATGGTACTGTTGGCCGGCACCAGGCTTCTTGATTTCCGAATAGTTTTGTACCTCGGCGGGCTTCGATCGCCTTTCCCACTTCTTCTTCTTTGCAATTGTGGACGGTCCCTGCGATGCATTGGCGCCATGCTGCTTGTTGTGACGTGCCCTGCGGGTGGCATGCGACTTGAGAAATCCACCGTGCTTGTCACGCATCAGGGAGTCTTCCCATTGTGCATTCCACTCCTGACATTGCACTATCTGTTTTGCACTACCTGTTCTGTTTAGATCTCTTCTCAAGTCCGCCTCTCTCGACGGCTGGCAATATTCCCCGATGTAAAACAAGTATGCTGGAGACCTCGAGTCTCTCCCAGTGATAGTGCTCTGCTATGAATAAATGAAACCTATACTCAATGTTGAAGTCTACTTCCTTTCATGAGACCTTATGAAAAAAGGCTAACTGCTTCCTTTCATGAGACCTTATGAAAAAAGGCTAACTAAACGTAACGTCCCCCTATAGTCCCCATATAACTACTCCATTGCTAAGCAACAGCTGACCATGCCAAAAAAACTCCCCAAAGCAAAGACTATCAAAGACTCCTGTCTGCATTCTCCCTAAACTCTAAACCCTAAACCCTAAAGACTCCTGTCTGCATTCTTCCGAATAGTCGGAGTAGCCATCGTCATAACCGACGTAAAGACAGCACTGACCTGAGCTGGGGCGTAGGGCTCAGGGCTGAGGGTTGAGGGTGTAGGGTGTAGGGTTGAGAGAGTTTAGGGTTTAGGATTATTTTGGGGTTTGGGGTTTAGGGTTTCGGGTTTCGGGTTTGGGGCTTCGGGTTTAGGGCTTGGGGTCTAGGGTTTAGGGTTGAGAGAGGGTCGAGGGTTTGGCGTTGTGGGTTATTTGGGTTTAAGGTTGAGGGCTTAGGGTTGAGGGTTTTTTTGAGCTCTTTTTTACGACTGCAGGGCTGTCCTACCATCGCAAGGCCGGATTGGCCCGGAGAACCAGCTGCAGGTGCCCAACATGACACTGCCCTTACCAGCAGGCCCTAAGGTCGAGCTGCGAAATCACTCTTCCAGCCTCTTTCACGTAGCTTTCTTGTTGATCGCGACGGCTTCGAACTCGAGTTGAAAGCGTTCGACTGCCTCGCCGTCCCAATGAAGGGATCGACCGTCCTCTCCTCCGAGTTCGCACTGAGACTGGACATGACAGCCTGAGGCTCGACATTCGCCACCCTCTTGTCTGTCTCAATCCCAAAACCTGCTGCTCGTTCCATGAGGGCGTCGATGTCGGCTTGCTTCGGGTTCTTCTCGTAGTGGGAGCTCTCCACTCTTGTCGTTGGCGAACGGAGTGTCCTCGGCGACCAGACTGACGTACGAGGAATCGTAGTCCTGAGTAGGATACCTCTTCAAAACAGACTCCCTGATCTGAGCCGACACCTTGAGGCCCTCTGCTGGGAAACGCTTGTTCTCGTGCCGCAGGGGCCTGAACGCCAAGGCGCACTTCTTGCAACCATATGGACCTACCTTAGTGGACCCGCAAGCACATTCAGTGACAGGCGCTACCATCGCAGTCTTGTCCTGAAGCGAAACAGTCTTGACGTGGTCATCTCCGTAATTCTTGTGGATCACCGCGGGCTCAAGCTTAGGCAATCGGATGGTCGGAAGCTCCTCTTCCAGCTTCAAGACTCGGGGTGACTCGACGGGAACGTTGCCGCTATGCCATTCATAGTCTTCATCATCATACAAGCTCTTGCCCTTATCGTCAACCTCCTGTTTCCCGTCGGCCCTCAACTTCGGCTTCAGGACCGTCTTGGCGTCGTGAAGCTCTCTCTTGATCTGTGGTACCACGATGGAACGCATGCTTGCCAAGTATTTGTCATGCAGAGTCATCATTCCCGCATCGGATCCAACGTAAGCCAGGCGAAGAACTCGCATCACCGCCGCTCTTGCCAGATTCTCCGTCCCCACCTTGAATCCTTTGGTGCCCCATGAGGGTTTAGGTTTTCTTGGGGTTTAGGGTTGAGGGTTGAAGGTTAAAAAAGCAAGTCCTACCGCTGGGGCGTAGGGTTTAGGGCTGAGGGTTCTAGGTTTCAGTATCAGGGTTTAGGATTTTGAGTTTCGGGTCTGGGGTTTAGGAGATTCATGTTTAGGAAGACACAGGCAGTAGAGGTGAGAGTTCGATGTTTGGTGAAGTTATTAAGAGGCTCGGTTTCGGCTAGGACTTGAAGACGAGGAGGTTCGTTTCGGGCCAGGCTTACGGATACTTTTTAGCATCAAGCTACTAAGCTACTCGGGCGATCATCAGCCACTGCAAGCTAGGCTCCAAAGCCATCCCTACAAACCCAAAAAAAACCGCAAGCCCCTAACCCTAAATCCTAGAGGGTCGCCATTATCCAAACAGATCCCCTTACAACAACGAAAACGATGGCCTTGTAGGGGCTTGGTTCTGCAGGGCTTCATAGGGACCTATCATGGGGCTCACCTACTGTAGAAGACAGGAAGTTGGAACATCATCATCTTCGTGCCCTTAAGGTAGAGAATAGGGACATCGGAAGTCTATGTTCCAACTTTCTGGGGCTCTACTCCTAAACCCTAAACCCTAAACCCCTAAACCCTAAACCCTAAACCCCTAAACCCGAGGTTTTCATAAAGTTTGGGGGTTTCGGAGTTTTCGGAGGGAAGCCTCCGGGGCTTCGGGGAAGTCTCGGGCTTTGAGGGTTGAGGCTTGGAGACTTTAGTGTTTAGGGTTCAAGGGTTCAGGGTTTGAGTTTAGGGTTTAGGATTCAAGGGGCTAGTGTTCAGGGTTTGGGTTTAGAGTTTAGGATTCAAGGGGCTAGGGTTTAGGGTTTAGGGATCAAGGGTTTTGGGGCACTCTAGAAGGCGTTGAAGGGAAATTTTCCTCAAACGACAAGCCTCCAGAGTCGGAGATGTTGCGCGCTATGCTGGAAACCCTTAAGCATCATCCTTGCCTCTGAGCCGCCAACACCCAGACCCCCCGGGAGGATCCGAAAAGTAGATCCCTTAAGGGAGTTCCTATAAAGTACCCCTTAGTAGCTAGGCTCCCAAATTAACTTTTTGGATCCTCCCGGGGGTTCTGGGTACCTGAACCCGCATGGGCTTTCGGTCTAGTTTGGAGTCCTACTATGGTTCAGGTTTTGGAAGCTAGGGTTAAGGGTTTTTTGCCGGGTCTAGGGTTTCTGGTTCTTGCACCCGAAGCGACATAGGACACCAGCCCCGAACTCTCTTCTCCCCGACTCTGACGCCCAAGTCCTACATCCTAGACCCTCAACCCCTGCAGATTAAAAGAACCTACTACCCAGAGACTCCAATATCCCTTAACTAAGGAACATGCCTTAAAGTATAGTAGGGGTCCCTAATATGATTTAAGGTATCTTCCTTAATTAAGGCCTGAACATAAAACGTCACTCCCCAAACCTTACGCACAAATGTCCAGAAGCATCCTCGCGACGCACCCGAGAAGGGTCGGCAACATGCTCCGCATACTTGGCGAGGAAGCTTGCCATCACTTCTAAGACCTCTTTTCGCTTCTCCTGGGCGAGGTTTGGAGTTTTGGGGTCTTGGGTGCTTCTGCTACTACTACTACTACTGCTACTACTACTACTACTACTACTACTACTACTACTGCTCCTGCTACTACTACTACTACTACTACTACTACTACTACTACTACTGCTACTGCTACTGCTACTGCTACTGCTACTGCTACTGCTACTGCTCGCACTACTACTAGACTAAGCATTGCGACAGCATCGAAACTAGACAAATTGGAGTCAGGGCTTTGCTTAGTAACAGCCCTTAGTCCCCCAAACCCCAAACCCCTCAACACCAAAAACCCTAAACACTAAACTACTAAACCCTACCTGTCGCCGAAAAGACCTACCTTTTTAGGGCTCCTTATTACGGTTTCTATATATACTTCCTTAAAAAGGTAAGTCTTTTGGGCCACAGGTAAGCCCTGAACCCTTCCACCCCTAAGCCCGAAACCCCCAAAACCCTACATCCCTAAACCCTAAACCCCCAGAGCTTAAACCCTAACGCCTTCAACCCTAAACATCCCAAAACACCCTAAACCCCAAAACCTTCGAAACCGATGGGGGAGGGTTTAGGAGCTTAGGGTTCTATTTTTATGGGGTTTACGGTTTGGGGGTTTTGGGAGTTTGGGGATTTAGGTGCTTAGGAGATGTCCGTTATGCGGGGGCTGAGGGTCATAATCAGAATATGGTTCCTCTAGGGCTCTATCATGGATTGCTATTTGGGCTTAGCACAAGGTCTTTAAGAATTAGAATAGGGCTTTAAGACATGCTTAGCACAAACATAATCCGGACTTCTGAGAGATGGTATTGATAAAAAATATTCCGGCCCCGATGTAAGGGTTGTTTCTTCGGGGCTTTAGGGCTAAGGGTTTGGGGTTTAGGGTTTAGGGTTTTGGGTTTAGGGTTTAGGGCTAAGGGCTTGAGGTTTGCGGTTTAGCGATGAATGTTGAGCGCTTCGGGCTTGGGCGGTAGGGTTTGGGTTTAAGGGTTTAATGTAGGAACCTGATGAAGAAACCTTGAACCTTTTTTAGTTAGGGTTCCTATGAATCCTACTATTTTGGGGTTGTAGGCCCGGGGTTTCTTAATCAGGTTCCTACATTGTTACAGTACCCTTATAGATCCCTTATAGTAACCCTCATAGACCCCTTTAAAGGAACCCGAATAAAGGCCCAAGGTCTCATAAATTCGGTTCCTACACTAGGCGGTAGGGTTTAGCCGTCCGGTCCTTCTGAGATCAGGCTTCAGGGTTTAGGGTTTAGGGTTTAGGCTTCTCTTAGTTGCTGAGTTCATAAGCCCCCAAAAGTCTACACTTTTGGTTTTATGGTGGGTATTATTATCCAAAAAAGTGTAAACTGTATCCACTCAGCTACGAAGTTATGGGGTTAGCGTTCAGGTTGGACAACCTTCTGGTGAGTCGAGCCACTTTATCCCGCATGCTGATCACGCCAACAACACAATGAGCACCTTTCTTCCACTCCCACCAGGATTGCTGTGAGGCTCAATGTTCCGTTTAAGGTTTAGGGATTAGCCATATCCCTCAACAACTGGCCACCATAATACGAATCCTCAGCATCATGAAGGAAATGTACTTATGTGAGGGCTTTTGGAGTCTCTGGCCAAAGTTCCCTTTCACCTTGAGGAGCATGGTCAACATCATGAACCCCTTTCCTAGAGGCGTGAAGCTATTCGCAATGGGATTTTGGGTTTAGGCTTCAGGGTTTGGAGTTTTTACCGAAGAGTTATACGAAGGAACTCTCTACTACCTGCACAAGTTGATGCATTATGCTACTGATTTGAGTCGCCACCTGTGCAGACTGGAGCATCCCCATACTAACGTAGGGGCCTTAACAATTAGAATAGGGCTCTGGTGTCCATGATACTACGGTTGATGGACAAAATCCTGCATGACCCATAATAAGGAATATACCATAATTCCCATAGTTTAGAGTCCTTAGGGTCATGCAGGATTTTGTCCATCAACCGTATAATTATAATAAGGACCCCCCAAAATAGTATAGGCAATGATTGAGGCCTCTCTATACTGCCCAACCCCTTGAATCGTAGCACCCTAGCACCCTGAGCCCCTTGAAGCCGGAAATCAATCCTGGGGGGACACAGAAAAACTAAACTCTATATAAATCCGTTAAGTTTAGGGTATAGGGACCCTCTTTAGGGTTTAGGGTTTAGGGGTTTAGGGTTTAGGGTTTAGGGGTTTAGGGGTTTAGGGTTTAGCAACTCTAAATCCTCTAACCCTCAGCCGCCTGAGCCCGTGAACCGTAAACCCTAGACCTAGTAACACCAGAAACCTGAAGCGCAAACCATCCCTGGGCCGATAAATACATAACCATAGATTCTGAACCAAGTCAAGACTCCTAAATCCGAACACTGTAGAAACCTCACAAAACTTTGAACCCTGCAGAAAAATCTCAAGCAAAACCTGACATACTATAGGGGCCTCAATAATTACCTATGCTATGTTGGGGTTCCTCATTATAACTGTAGTATTAATATAACCCAAAACCCATTTCTAATTATTAAGGCCCCTATATTACCAGAGCACCCCATGGAGCGATCGCGATGAGACTCTCCACGGCTGCCCTCCGCACCTGAGACGGAGAACAAGGAATTAGGGTTTAGAGTTTAGAACTTAGGGTTTAGGGTGTAGCACTTGCGCCCAGAAGGAAATCTACGTGTTGATAAGGTCTTGTGTTCATAAGTATCTGCTTGTTCATGGGTTAAGTGCGTACAGAGTTGCTATAGCATCCTATACGGCTTTAAGCAGTCCACCTTTCTTCTCACCTCACTCACTGCATCCCCTTTGTCCTTTCAGTACAGGTCTTTGCTGTAAAACAAGTCTTTAGGTTGGCTTCTGCTCCATTCAACCCAATTGTGTGATGGCACTTAGGTCCAAGTCCCAGAGCTAGGAAAATTGATATGGACTATGATACACATATATATATATATATATACACGCAGAAATCCCATACACATACATATGTGTATACATATATATACATATGTATAAGTCCCCAGCCTGGTAACTTAAAATGGCATTGGAAGTTATCTAACCACAGCCGCTGCTACTCCTGTCGTTTCCCCTTTGTAGCACCATAGAAAAACTAGGACATTTACGCTTCTTAAGGCAAAAACCCCTAAACCCTAAACTCCCAAACCCCAAACCCTGAACCCTAAACCCTAAACCCTAAGCCCAAAACCCTAAACTCCCAAAACCGCAAACCCTAAGCCCAAAACCCTAAACCCTAAACCCTAAACTCCCAAACCCTAAACTCCCAAGCCCCAAACCCTAAGCCCAAAACCCAACACTCCCAAACCCCAAACCCCAAACCCTAAACCCTAAGCCCAAAATCCTAAACTCCCAAACTCCCCAAACCCAAACCGGAACTGGGCTCCACCTGCCATCGAGGGCTGGCGAGGCCGAACTCAAAGGCTTCAATGAGATCCATCCCTGCTGACTCAATCGCACCTGGGCTGGTGGTAGGATTTCCTTTAAGGGCTCCTGTAAGGGGCTGCTATGTCAGGCTTTCGGAGTTTAGGGCGTGGGGGTTTAAGGGTTTTGCTTCGGGTTGGGATTTTGGGAATTCGGGGACGGGGACGGTTAGGGTCGCGGCTTTGGGGTTTTAGATTTGTTAAGGCTGTTAAGGCTTTGGGTTTGAGGTGGTAGGATTTAGGCTTGGGTGCGGGGGTGATTCAGGAAAAACCTGAAAATAAAAGAAAGCACCCAACAAAGGAGGCAAGTCTCAACCTGAAATCCCGCACCCTGAACCCTAAACCCCAAACCCTTGGGGTTTTGGGCTTAAGGTTCAGGGCGTATGGAAGCTTCGACGCGTAAGCCGATTGTCAATGTAGACTCAATGTAGACCCGTGATTAACAAACCCCTATACCTTAATTCTGATAGGGATCCGAGTATTGGTGGCCTTAAGGAGAATTTGTGTTACTCAGGGGTCTGCCCGTCTGCCCTAATTATGACCTCTCGCCCTGAGTCCGAGCTATGAATCGGGCCGCCAAAGGAGGCTTGGCTGACGGCCAACCATTGCCTGGGTTTCGGAAAGCTTTGGGCTGAGGGTTTAGGGTTGAGGGGTTTAGGGTTTAGGGTTTAGGGTTTGGGGTTTAGGGTTTAGGGTTTAGGGTTTAGGTTTAGGTTTAGGTTTAGGGTTTAGGGTTTGGGGTTTAGGGTTGAGGGGTTTAGGGTTTAGGGTTTAGGGTTTAGGCTCAAGGTTTTCCGTGGAATAGCGCGTAAGCGATTGTATCTTGCGAGAAGGTTGCATCGAGTGCATCGTACTGCGGCGATGAGCTGTCAAAGCCTGTCTTTTTAAGTCTTTTCCTTCCCTCCCGGCCCTCGCCGTCTAAGGCGGCCAAACCACCCAAACCTATTCCTTCTAGATGCCAATCTTCTTTCCAGGGCAGGGTAGGGCAGGGGAAGGCAGGGGAGAACAGGGCCCTGGTCCCTCAATTCTGTTCGCTGGAACCGGAGAACCACCAAACCCCGTTTTATTGTTGCGTTCCTGCACCAGCCAGCCCCGAAAATAAAGGATGTGGGCTGGCGTACTGGCTGGCCCTTCGCGATCGGTTGCGAGGGGCTTATGCACTGCCCAGCCACAGAAGGCAGAAGGTGGGCGGCTTAGGGGTTTAGGGTTTAGGGGCTAAGGCTTTACAAGGCTCTTGGGTGTTCGGGTCCAGGGTTGCAAAACCTAAACTTACGAGGAGAACAAGTCATCCGAAATCTACTCGAAACCCTAGAACAAATATATCAAAACGATCGTTGTTGACAAAAACACGAACATGCAAAGTCCTGCGAACCACCTTGCAATCCCTGCAGAACCCCTGAAACCCTAAGCCCTCATGAAAGCCAGCGGCTGAAATCGGCGCCGGAGGTAGCGAACGGTGGCCGTGGCCACCTGGGTGCCCGCTTCCAGAGACTCCTCGTCCTGCATTTCTCGAGTTTTGCTAATGAGGTTCAGGATTCATTTGGGGCTTTCCGACACTAGGGGACCCTAATATAGTACCCTAAATAGTCGGATCCTTATTATAAGGCCCCCAAAATAAGATACGCCTAATTTTCGGAAACTCCCATTTAGGGGTTGGGGCCTGGAGAGTTCAACGTATTCTTAGTTGCTGAGTTCACAAGCCCCAAAAAGTGTACACTTTTAGTCTTCTAGTGGGTACTATTATCCCAAGAAGTGTAAAGTGTATCCAATCAGCTGCTAAGTATTTTGAGCTGTTCAAGAGGGGTTCTGCAAGGGCTTTGTAGCGGTATATCGCGCATGGGGGTCTTACGCACGGAAGACTCCTGAAATCATCATAAGCAGCCCTGCCTTGCCAAAGGCATACTCCTTTCATGCGGAGGTGAACCCTACCTCAACTTGAACCCGAAACCATAAACCCTAAGCCCTAAACCCCTAAACCCTAAACCCCAAACCATAAACCCCAAGCCCCAAACCCGAAGCGCTAAACCCTGAACCCCAAGCCCCGAATCCCTAAAACCCTACGTCCATGTCAGCAGAGGGGCCTTCGGCCTTAAGGCTGAAAACAGGGTCCCCGAGGCAGGAGGTTGTAGGTAGTAGCTACCTGTGGCCCCAAACCCTGCAAAATAGTAGGTTCTGACCCTTAATTAGAGGGTAGAACCCTTAAAAGAGTAGGTTTTTGGAGCCCCAGGTAGTAGGTAATAGTAGGTAATAGTAGGTAATAGTAGGTAATAGTAGGTAATAGTAGGCAGTATTTAGGAGGCAGTAGGTAGCGGGTAGTAGGTAGTATGTAGTAATTATGCAGTAATATGTAGCAGTCGTAGTCGAAGTACTACTGGTAGTAGTACGAGTAGTACTCCTAGAACTAGAAACTTGTGCCTCCTCGTCGTCGATGCCCTCCTGCCAGCCGGCATACTGTGGCCAGTACCCATCCAACTTCGCAGCGAGATCCCGGCAAAAGCTAGAAACGGTCTCGGGAAGGGACCTGGGATACTACGTCGGATTTCGGGCTCTGGATTTTGAGCTATTGCTTAGGAATTTCGGGTGTAGAATTGTATTATAGGGGCCTTGACAACTAGAATAAGGCTTTGGGGCACATTATACTTATACCCATAAAAAGCAACTTAAGAATCATATAGGTAATTATCTAGGCCCCCTACGGTTGATGGACAAAATCCTGCATGACCCTAAGGACCCTAAACTATGGGAATTATGGTATATTCCTTATTATGGGTCATGCAGGATTTTGTCCATCAACCGTATGGTAGGCTTGAGGGGTACTAACCACTCAGGCCCCATTTTTTAGCATTCTAGGCTTTAGGGTTTGGGACTTCAGAGTTGAAGCTGCAGACCCAGAGAACCCGACACCCCTTAATTAAGGAATATACCTTAGGGGTCCTTAAAGGGTTCCTTAAAGGGATCTATAAGGGTTCCATAAGGGAATTAAGGAATAAACCTTACATTATAGGGGCCGGTATATTATGATTTAGGGTATATTCCTTAATTAGAGGGGTATTGGGTTCTCTGGGGAGCTTATGATCGAACAACCATCGGGTGGGGTTTAGGGTTTAGGGTGAAGAGGAAGATTTGAAATACCAGTGAAGCTGGTCAGTCTCACTTTGCACTTTAGGGTGTAGGAGTTTAAGGCCATTCTATACCGGGTTCAACATGCACACTCTGCAAACCCTTTCTTAAAGGCCCTACGCCCCTATGCTCTAAATCCTGAAACCCTGTGCAAAAAGTCTGGTTCAACGACAGACAAGAGACTTGCCACTGAATCTATCTCCGAAACGCAGGAGTTGGTCTAAAATGCTTTCCCCCAGCGTGAAGATGTCCGCTTCACCACAGAAAGGCGGTACGAATCCTGGGTTCTTGCCACAGGAGGAGTCCAGAAACAGTTACCGTCGTACGGACGTACGGCAAACAGTTTGCTTCCCTTGCTATGGTAAGTCTAACAAGAGTCCCCTCAAACCCTAAACCCCCAACCCTGAACCTTAACAGGAACCCCAACAGGAGCCCAGAATCGCATCAGGCATGCTCCTGCCAACTGGTGAACCTCGGCACTCTCATCGAAGACCGCGCGGCAGATATATGGCAGCGCACTTCGGCGACGGTCTAGCTCATCGTGCTCTACAGGGCCAAAGCCATCTTTCCTGGGCCCCTGTTAGGAAGGAAAGAGCAAGGATCCTTCTCATGCGCTCCCTGTAAAAAAATATGGGAGTTTCCGAAAATAGGGGGTACCTCATTTTGGGGTCCTTATAATAAGGGTCCTACTATTTAGGGAACTATACTAGGGTCCCCTATTTGCGGAAACTCCGATATTCGGAAGCCCACGACGCAGAAAGCAAAAAGAAGCCTATGAGTTTCTCCGCAAAAGCAAAACAGGATCCAAGGATTGACCACGTTTCTCCAAGCGGGCAATCAATGATTTTACTGCCGCGAGTCGTGTTGCAGAAGATTCCGACTGGTACATCTCGTCAAAAGCACCTCTGGCCTTGTCAGAATCCCTAACTTACTTGTCCAGTACCCTAGGGTATCTAGCCTTTGCAACTATAAAATATCAGGGACTATTAATAACCCAAAAAGGTTACAGGTTACCTGCTCTACTACTAAGTCTGATTACACCCTAAACCCTCTGGCTTTCTAGATCCTTCGGCCTTGCAAACCCTCAACCCTTAACACTGCAAAGAATCCTTAACGAAACCCCTGTAGATCCCTTGAAGGAACCCTTGACAGGAAGCCCTATAACCCTGAACACCCCTAAACCCCCCCGGGTTTGGGGGTTTACGTCTGCTTGCGTAAACCCCCAGACCCCCCAAGCGCCAACCCAAAACCCACTGGCCGTGGCGGAATTCCAAAACCAGTTGTAGAAGAGGATGTCAGCGGCATAAGCGGCTCCAGCCTCCTGGCAGGGGTTTCTTACTAGTTTAAGGTTGAGGATTTAGGGTCAGAGGGTCTAGGATCTCGGATCCAGGGATTACTGGCTTCTGGGGTTTGGGATTTAGGATTAGGCATCAGGCTTCGTGGGTTTAGGATTTTGGATTTAGGGACTAGGGCTTCCAGGGTTTAGGATTTAGGATAGAAGCCTGATGGAATCAGGATGATGGCCTGACAGTCGGGATCCTGGTACTAAGGCCTCTGAAGGTGCGTCTGCATTAGTGTTCATTTGCAGGTCGCAACAAAAAGGACCTATGATCCAGATCTATCTGAAGGTCCCTGACAAACACAGTCCATATTATGGTCCGCATACCTGAAACCTTCAACCCTAAACACGAAACCTTAAACCTCAAACACTAAACCCTAAACCCTCAACCCTAAACCCTCAACCCTAAACCCCCAACTGTGATGTCAGCGTCACAAAGCGCCCTTTGCTGAAAGCCTCTCCTCTAACCAGGACAAGGCGACTATGGCAGTAATCGCCACAGCCCTCCTGGGCTCTTCTTCAGAGTTTAGGGCTCGGGGTTTCGGGGTTAGGGGTTCAGGGTTTGGGGATTAGGGGTTTAGGGTTTAGGGTTTAGGGGTTCAGGGTTTGGGGATTAGGGGTTTAGGGTTTAGGGGTTCAGGGTTCAGGGTGTAGGGTTTGGGGCTTTAGGGTTTAGGGTTTAGGGGTTCAGGGTTTGGAAATTAATAGAAATTGTATAGGGTTTGGGTCCGGAGTTTTGCCGGGTTTTGCCGAGTTTTGGGGGGTTTTGCCGGGTTTTTGCTTTTGCTTTTGCAGTTTGATTTTTGGATTTGGGGGCCGGCTGGAGGGTTCTGCTTTTTGCTTCTGCTTTTTGGCTGGACTGGGCTGGGCTGGGCTGCCGCTGGGCTGCCGCTGGGCTGTCGCTGGGTTGTTTTCGCACAATAGAAATTGTATAGGGTTTGGGTCCGGAGTATTGCGGGGTTTTGCCGGGTTTTGCTTTTGCAATTTGATTTTTGGATTTGGGGGACGGCTGGCGGGTTCTGCTTTTTGGCTGGGCTGGGCTGGGCTGCCGCTGGGTTGTTTTCGCGCACGTTTAGGGAAAGTTCGAAACTATTGAAGAGGCAGTTCAATTCGAAGCGAAATTCACACAATTTCTATTTNGGGCTGGGCTGGGCTGCCGCTGGGTTGTTTTCGCGCACGTTTAGGGAAAGTTCGAAACTATTGAAGAGGCAGTTCAATTCGAAGCGAAATTCACACAATTTCTATTTATCCTGCTCTTGGGGGTTTAGGGTTTAGGGTTTAGGGGTTCAGGGTTCAGGGTGTAGGGTTTGGGGCTTTAGGGTTTAGCGTTTACGGGTTCAGGGTTTAGGGGTCTGGGGTTTAGGGTTCAGGGTTCAGGGTTTGGCGTTTTAGGGTTTTGGGTGTTGGGGGTCCCTTGAGGCTTCTGGTTAAGGCTTAGGGTCTGGGCTTTAGGGTTACCCAGACCGCCGGGGAGGATCCAAAAAGTAGATCCCTTAAGGGGGTTCCTATAAAGTACCCTTTAGTAGCTAGGGTCCCAAATTAAGGGATGTACTTTTAGATCCTCCCGGGGGTCTGGGTAAGGGTTTCGTGTATAGAGGTGTTAGGGCTCAGGCTTAGGCTCAGACTGTCGGGAACCTGCAGCCGTCCGGATGTGTAGTAAATAGCATGCTTCTTATGACGGTCGCCTAACTCAAGTTCGTTCGCAAGAACCTACGGATCCACCGAACCCTGTTAAGCTGCTACACTCGAATAGACTATCCGCATTCTATCGTAATTTGATAGCTTGAAGTACACCCAAACCGTAAACCCTACCTGAATCCGCATTTAGCCTGAGATTCAAGGTGAAACCTGCTTCTCATCCGCCAGGTACTAGTTACTATGCTGCACTTGTAGTATACCCCCAAAATGCTGCTCTAATCACTACGCCCCCTATACTAACTAAACCCCCCAACAGCAACCCCTGTAAAAAACCTCAAAGAAACCCATTAGGAACCCTTTAAAAGGATTCTATGGAAAGTTACTAAGGCCCCTTGATTCACCCTCAACCCTGCCTACGGTCACCAATGTACCATTGAACAAAAAGGGATGCTGACCAGAGCCGGGCTGCTGCTGTCTGCCCTCCACGGTTGGCAAGCCTGGGCTGTTGTGAGAGATTTTGTTAGCAGTAGAAGAGGGTTTAGGGTTTAGGGTTCAAGGTTTAGGGTTTAAGGCTTAGGGTTTAGGGTTTAGACAAATATTTTAGTAGAATAGGGTTTATATTAAGGCCTTCTTTAATGGGTTCTGTAAGGGTTCCTATGTTCGGGCCTGTACAGGGGCCGTAGTGATTAAAACAGGGTTTTTGGCCACAGTCTATGCAAGCAGATTCCGGACTGTAAGGGAATACTATTGCCTAAACCCTAAACCCGAAACCGTGGCTTCAGATACAATACCATTACCCAACAGTTCAAGGCCTGGGGTCTTGTAAGGGTTTTACGACGGGCTCGCAGAATTTTGTATGGATCTTACAGAGGGTGCTCAGGAACTTAAGAACATAAGCTACCACAATGGGCACAGATGAGGAAAGCAGACTCGCCATCTTCCCCCAGCATAGCAAGTTGAGTCTAACAGTACCCTAAACCCTAAACCCTAAACGTGGTGATCCATAAGGGACCAAGGGCCGAACCTGTCACCCACTCTCCTAAATGGGAGTTTCCGAAAATTTGGAGTACCTTATTTTGGGGTCCCTATAATAAGGATCCTACTATTTAGGATACTTTATGAGGGTCCCCTATTTTCGGAAACTCCCAAATAGTGGCCTACAGAACCACTATCCTCAACCCGCCTGTGAACCCTGAGAGAATCGGACCCGGAAAACCTCACAAAATCGGACCCAGGAGCGTAAACCATAGTGGTACCTCCTTGGTAGCTCCATCTGCAGCTTCTCGGCAATTTCAGGTGCATGCTGCTTGCCTGCCTTTCCCATCCATGACAGTGCCTAATGCAGGGGCCAGAATAATTCGAAACAAACTGTCCGATCCAGCCCCGCTTTCATTATAGCAGGATATACCCCGAAACCCCTATTCTAATGGCTGAGGCCCTTAGTAATGGAATTCTTATAGCAGCTCCTGCAGAGCCCTCTAAAGGAACCCTAAAGAAACCTCATTTTTGAGGGCAACTTCAAAACATCGCAGACTAAACGGATTTTTTGGAATTTCTTCGCCTCACAAGGCCAGAGAAACTTGATCCCTAAACGCGGGTGTAGGGTTTAGGGTCTAGGCGTTTAGGGTTTAGGGTTTAACGGTTTAGGGTTTAGGGTTTAAGCAAAAAGGGACCCTGACACGGACCCGACCCAACACGAGGAGCCCTGTATCAGGCACCCTCTAATGGTAAGGTTTAGAGTTTGGGGTTCCGTAAGCCTTCTCTGTCTGGTTCTTAGTAGGGAATGGGGGAATGGGTTATTCGGACTACTACAGGGGACCTTAAGGGACTATCATAAGAGATCCATTCCCCATCCCCTACCAAGAATCAAACAGTCTTTGCACCCTTCATGCCTGCAGTGCGGCAGCTTGCACACAGCTGTCTTCGAAGGTCAAGCACCGTGCGACAGCTGCCGCAGCTTGCCTGACAGCGAGGTTTAGGGTTTATAGGGCTGAGCTACCAAACTATACAAATACTGTAAGAAGAACCGATAAGAATCCCGTAAGAACCCCATTAAGAAATACTACAAAAGAATATGAAAACCCTTTTTCCTGACATGAACCCCGGTAAGACCCCTCTGGCGAAAAAACGATGAGAACTACGGAAGTGAAGAGCCACCCCTGAACCCTGATTGAAGATCCCTTTAAGAGACCCTTATGGATCCCAAAATAAGGTACCCCTAATTTTCGGAAGCTCTAAACCGTTATAGAGCCCCCTAATCCCCAAACCCTGAACCTTGAACCCCAGACCTTACGAAGTGAAGGGCCACCCTAGACCTGAACCCTGACCCCCAAAAGCCCTTAAGGTCTCTCTAATTTAAAAAGAACTTTCCAACCCCGAACCCCCAAACCCTTCTTACAGAACCCTTATGGACACCTCATCGAAACCTTATAGAACCACCCTTGCAGAAATTTTTGTCACGGTATAGAACCCTTACGGAACCCTTATGGAACCCTTGTAGAACCCTTATGCGCGCATGAAACCCTAAACCCTAGAGCCTAAACCCTAAAAACCCTGAACCCCCTATCCCCTTAAGAACCCTAACTCCCACCTCTTTAAGAACCCTAACCCCCTCAACCCTCTCAACCCCTGAAGAACCCTAAACCCCTAACGCCCTCCACCCCTGCAGAACCCTGACTTCAAGAACCCTTATAGAACCCTTATAGAAAAGGAACCCTCATAGAACCCTTACAGAACCCTTACAGAAAAAGAACCCTATTTCCCCCAGATAGAACCCTTATAGAACCCTAAAACCCGAATCCCAACACCCCCCTTCAGAATCCTTCTAGAACCCTTATAGATCCCTTATGGATACCTTATAGATCCCGTATAGAACCCTTATAGAACCCTAAAACCCGTATAAATCCCTTATGGATCCCATGGAACCCCCGGCAAAAGAAGGAGCCAAGCCGCGGCGTCGGAGACCGGGAGACAGCCTTGAGCTTCTCCACCGTCTCCGAGGGATCCTGCCATGACGTAGAGTATATTCTAGTATATTCTAATACATTCTAGTATAGCTGGTACATTATACTATATCCTAGTATATCATAGCATATTTTAGTCTAGTGCAGTATAGTATATTCTGGTATACTATGGTACATTATGGTGCTTTATGGTACATTGTAGTGTAGGTTTCTTCAAGATCCTGCCATGGCAAGGAGCCCTTCGAGGGTTCGGGGTTACTATGGGGGTTCCTTAAAGGTTTTCTATACGGGCTACTATTAGGAGAAGGGCTCCTTTAAAGGGTTTTACTTGGGGTTTAGGGGTTACTACAAGGGTTCCTTTGAAGAGCTTAGGGTCTGGGGCGTGATAAGGGCTCCGAAGGCTGTCTTAGGACTTCATACGGGCGGTATACAGAATTTGCCAAAGGTCTCACGGGGGTCTTACGTCTTATAAGGGTGTAAAACCTTGTCTTACTCGGGTTCTATGAGGGGTCTGGGGTTTAGAGTAGAGGATCTTCGGGTGTGCAGGGCTTTAGGGTTTTGGGTTTAGGGTTTAGGGTTTAGGGTTTAGGGTTTAGGGTTTAGGGTTAGGGTTTAGGGTTTAGGGTTTAGGGTTTAGGGTTTAGGGTTTAGGGTTAGGGTTTTGGGGCTGAAGCTTTCGAGTTCCGCTTGACTGCTTCGGCCATTAGGACCTTCCCAGAGAACCCAATACCCTTTAATTAAGGAATATACCTTAAATCATATTAGG
Source organism: Symbiodinium sp. clade A Y106 (assembly GCA_003297005.1). Taxonomy (NCBI): domain Eukaryota; class Dinophyceae; order Suessiales; family Symbiodiniaceae; genus Symbiodinium; species Symbiodinium sp. clade A. The sequence goes on along the minus strand of BGNK01001418.1, from coordinate 25,064 downwards.
GGTCCTACTATAATTTAAGTTATATTCCTTAATTAAGGGGTATTGGGATCTCTGGGTTCAGGGGGTTGATATCCTTAAGGAATCGGATTGGAAATTGTTCAGGCCCCTATACGATGAGTTGCTAAACCCCTAAACCCTAAACCCCAAACCTATAGGGGGGTTTCCGACAATAAGGGACCCTAATATAGTACCCTAAATAGTAGGATCCTTATTACAAGGACCCCAAAATAAGGCAACTCCCAAATCCTAAACCCTCTATAGAACCCTTCTAGATCCCTTTAAAGGAACCCTTACAGTAATCCCCATAAAAAGGTACCCCTAAAGCCCTACACCTACGGTTGATGGACAAAATCCTGCATGACCCATAATAAGGAATATACCATAATTCCCATAGTTTAGAGTCCTTAAGGTCATGCAGGATTTTGTCCATCAACCGTATGGAGTAACCCCCGGGCTCCTTGGGCCAGCTGTTGAAGACGGTGAGTTGATTCTGGCAGCTTTCCAGGGGAAGGCTGGACAAGAGCTCGTGGCTCCTGATCTCCCTTGAGCCATCCTCGCCTCAGAGCTTAAGGGTTTAGGGTTGAGGGTTTAGGGTTGAGGGTTGAGACGGAAAGAATCAGGCATGCCAGTTTCGGGATCCTGAAAGCAAGGATCCTGGCCATATTTGGGTCCTTTGGGTTCTGAAAACCCCATATATCCATGCTGCGGCAGCCAAGACCATCACCTTAACAAGGATCCCAGTCACAAGCGATGATCAGATCCCCTCAACCCTCAACCCTAAACCCTAAAACAAGGACCCAGTCACAAGCGATGATGAGATTCTGCACGCAGGTCGGGATCTTTAAGACCCGCTCGATGGCCCCATGAAGTTGGTCCACGCGCCCCGACGCCAGGGCTGCAATGGTGCAGCTCGCACCGGACCTGCGACCCCTATACTATAGGGTATACCATAGGGCCAAAAGTAGCTTATATACTCTTCGGTGTATTATGGGGCTTATAGTAGTTTATATAGAAAATTCTCGGGCATACTTTCGGCTTACAGTAGCTTATGGTGTTCAGGCCTTTGGGCCTCAAGCATGTTAGGGCTTAGGGTCTAATTTCAGGGCTCAGAGCTTAAGCCCTAAACCCTAATGTTTGGGGTTCCCCGGGCCCTGAGGTTCAGGGTTCCCTAAACCCCAAACCCTTCTAGGGCTCAAGAGCTTTACGAGAGTTTAGGGTTTAGGATTTTGGGTTTAGGTTTCAAGGTTCAGGGTTTAGGGTTTAGGGTTTAGAACTTAGGGTTTAGGGCTTAGGGCCTTTAGAGCTTAGGGTTCAGGTTTCAAGGCTCTGCCAAGGCTCGCCGCGCTCACGGTGATGGTGATTCGGCCCGGGAGCAGCTTCGAGGTCGCCATGATGGGAGTCCCCAAGCGGATCGGGGATTTTAAAGGAAATTAATAGATATTAGGGGTTCCTTTAAGGGATCTATAAGGGATCTATAGGGTTTAGGGTTTAGGGTTTACTTACCTTTGGTTAGTAGGGAATGGAGGAACGGGGTACAATTATCACTACTATTACTACCATTCTTCCATTCCTACTAACCAGAGGTAAGCAATGGCTATACCCAGAGAACCCAATACACCTTAGTCAAGGAATATACCTTAAATATTAGGGGGCTTAATATGATGATTTAAGGTATATTCCTCAATTAAGGGGTACTGGGATCTCTGGGTAGTGGCAAATGTTACGTTGATCGTTACTGTTGGACCTATTGCTTTCTCATATGTCATTCCTATCCTGCGTATTGTTGGTGTTATCATGTTTTTTCTTATTGTGGCCATTGCCATTTTTAGTGTTATTACTATAGCTGCTATTGTCAGTATTATGCATATAGCTCTGAATTGCAGGAGGCCTATCATGTTAGAAGGGATGGCTCGGCTCAATGAGACAGCTTTTTCAAGAAATGTCCGTAGAGTCCAGGATATCCACGTAACGTACGGCATCAGTCTGACGCCAGTTGCTTGAACCGGGAGACCAAGAATTATGGTTCAGCGCATAGGGGTTTAGTAGGGTTTAGGGGTTTAGGGTTTTTTTTAAGTTAGGATGACGGTTTAGGGTTTTAGGGGTTAGGGTTCAGGGTTTAGGATTGTGGGGTTTAGGGTTTAGGGGTTTAGGGTTCAGGGGTTGGGTTTGGTAGGGTTTCAGGGTTTACGCTAGCGCCTCAGGGTTTGCCTTTTGTGGCTTTGTGGGCTATTGCCCTAAACCCTAAACCCTAAACCCCTAAACCCCTAAACCCCAAACCCTAAACCCTAAACCCCAGACACTCCCGGGCTCCTTGAAAAGAGATGAGTCGAGCTCAAAGCCCCTTGAATCCCCAAAGGTCTCGTGAACCGCAAAGGCCCAAAACAGGGCCTGAAAGCGAGGTTTAGGGTCTAGGGTTTAGGGTTTAGGGTTTAGGGTTTCATCAGCCCGGCATTCGAAATCCTCAGGGTTGATAGCGAAGCAAGAGTCTACTTGAAGGATCAGGGGCCGTAGCAAGTAGACGAAATTCGAGCTTCAAGCAGGACACCCCGGCTAAATATTCAGAACTCCAGGGACAACCAACTTGCGAAGTCCTCTGAGCCTCTAGAGTCTAGAGTCGGATTTTCGATTTGGATTTCTGGGCTTAGCGTTCAGCTAGACGGTTTAGCCCTTCTTACGAAGTCCTATGGCGCTGCCTAAACTTAGAAGGCTGAGTATCCCAGCTCAAAAGGGGCTTAACCTGTTTATCATGCTCAGGATTCATATACCCAAAAAGGGATAAACTTACCTACGAGGCCTTGCAGGAACCCTTAAAGGAACCCGGCGTAGGTACAACGATGCTGCCTCAAACCGACACAAGGTGCTGTCTGGTGGCAGACATGGCAATGCCATTCACACCCAGGCCTGCCGCAAGAGTCACACAACGACAAGGTTTCATGCAATGCACCTTGAGGTCTGATTTGAAGCTCTCTATCGCCTCAGGCAGGCTGCTGTGCTGCTCTGCTTACGCACTATCCAGTCGGTTCTACTATGATTAGCAACAACTACTACTACTACTACTACTCCTGCTGCTGCTGCTGCTGCTACTATATGCTACTGCTACTGCTACAATTATTATTATTAGTATTATTATTATTACTACTACTACTACTACTGCTACTACTACTACTACTGCTACTACTACTACTGCTACTACCACTACTGCTACTACTACTACTACTACTACGCCTCCTCCTCCTGCTGCTGCTACTGCCGAAACTTGAAACGAACCCTAGAACACGTGACTCTCCTGTTACAGGAACCCTCAACGAACACTGAAAGTAGTACTGCTTGCTATAGAAAGATAAAGGCTTCTAGGCTGCAGAGCTCAAGCAAGAGCTCTGTTCAGATCTGTTCAGGTTTGAGGTTCAGGCTTGACCGGCACACCCAAAGTCCAAAATTTCAAAGCTTTCCTGACTGTGAAACCTCTATGCAATGACGGGTTTTGGGCCCCAGCAAGACTCAGCACCTCTGGGCAAAGCACTTACTTTGACTGCTCCAAACCCATACCCCGAAACCCTTTAAACCCCCAACACAATCCCAAAATCCTAAACCCTGAACCCATTCCCCAAAGCCTCGGGATCCCGGTAACATGCCTCAAACCCAACAGCTCGCAAAAAAAAAAAAAAAAAACACGCCCCGAAGCCCCATGGGAGTTTCAGATACTCGGATCCTCGCTAGTAAGTCGCCCCAAAAAAGAAGCATCCTCAACTTTCAGAAGCCGCGCTTGAAGCCCCGTACAGCCCGAAACCCCTTTCAATCTGAATTAGGGTCTTAGGGTTTAAGGTTTAGGGTTTAGGGTTTAGGACAGAACCCGAGTTTGGCGGTTTGGGATATACTAAAATCTAACATCATGGGGACTGGAAGGAGACACTCTTGTTAATAGTTCCGACCCCTGTATCCCTAAACCCCTAAATCCCAAACCCCTAAACCCTACACCTTTAACCCCTATAAACCCGAAGCCCCTAAACCCATAAGCCCTAAACCCTACACCTTTAACCCCGTATAAACCCGAAACCCCTAAACCCATAAGCCCTAAACCCTACACCTTTAACCCCGTATAAACCCGAAGCCCCTAAACCCATAAGCCCTAAACCCTAAACCCTAAACCCCTAAACCCATAAGCCCTAAACCCTAAACCCTAAACCCCTAAACCCCTAAACCCATAAGCCCTAAACCCGAAGCCGCAAGCCCCTCCATTCAGCCCCGGCCGTGCTGAAGGGCACAAGCGGCCCGCGGCACCTGGCCTCAGGAACTCGCATGTCAAATCGGGCTTCTAAAGGCGTTGTAGAGTTTTCATAGGCTATATTACCCGGAGGCTCCATGTATACTACTATGATGGAATTAGGTCCTCCAAACCATAATAAGAATGGTCTTTTGGGACCCAATTCCATAATGGTAGTATACGTGGAGCCTCTAGGTTAATCAAGGACAATGATGAATAGGGGCTTTACTAATGAATGTAGCTTTGAGACACGGTATAGACCTTAACCTTTGTGGCCTATGAGGGAATGCTATCTACATGAAGTTCTCGCAGGAAACTGGTTGCTGTGCTACACCAGAAGTTTAAGCAACATACCTTCAGCCATATGGGTGGTTGTCAAAATCATGGTCCCTTTTTGGGTCCTTAATATAGTACGGCACCTATTATTTCGGATACCCAAAAAGGGGCCATAATTTTGACAACCACCCATATGTAGTATCCCCCACAACCCTTTGTCCCCCACAACCCAAGCACGTGACATTGAAGGACATTCCACATCACGGTTGAGGCCTTAGTTTAAAGACTCGGAGGATGTAGTAAGCAGGTTGTATGTAAGGCTAATACTATAGTGGCCTGAATAACTAGACTTAGAGTAGGGGTTTGTGGGGCATGGTACAGTACAATTGTAGAAAGGACCCCTGAGGAACGCTCGTGTCAACTACTCACTTACTTGTCGAGTATCCGAAGGGAACTAAAGGTTAAATCTTGGGAATATATAGGGAGCATAATACCCCAGAAAGGTTGAAGTTTGACCCGGTTTCTAAGTCCCCGGATCCGTCATTCTGACATTAAGACTGTGAGTATACAGGGACTATGGCGGGAGCTTGTTTGTAAATATTCAGACCCATTCATTGAAGCTTCAAAGTAGAAGGCAAGAAGTGGAAACATTCATGTAACATCCACATTAATATGAGGCATGCTGGCTTCCCTTCTCTGCTAGCGCAGGGTTGGGGGACAGCGATGTTCCAAAATCTGCACACTGAACCCTGAGCTCTTAAACTTAAGCCCTAAGCCTCAAGCTTTGCATCATCAAACCCTCAAGCCCCAAACCCCTCAATCTTAAACCCTAAAACCCTAAACACCCAGACGCTAATTACACTAGACTATGCTACGCTGTACCACATTATACCCTTAATTCTCGGGGTTTCAGGGTTCGAACGCTTTGGGTTTAGGGCTGAAGGTTTAAGCTGACTCACGGCTTAGGAAGATGTGGCCTGAAGCTCATTAGGGCTCAGGGCTTCCGAAACTGCAAAGAATTGCACCCTACAACCCTTGTAGAAAATCCGGGGTGAGCACTAAACCTTACGCTTGCACCTTCTAAACCGGCAAAGGGGCTTGACAAGCTCAAGTAGGATGTCGGCAAATTTTACACTATGATTACCTATAAAATTTTTGGGGGTTCCTTCTTACTATGATTATAGTATACTATACCTCAAAACCCTATTCGAATCATTCCTCTACACGAGAATTAGACATTTTCATACCAAGGGAACCCGATCTTCCAAATCTTCAAGCGCGTTTCAGACTTCAATGCAAGATGAACTGTCTGGTTCTTAGTAGGGAATGGGGGGATGGGTTATGGAGACTATTATTGGGGATTATATAGGGACTACTATAAGGATCCATTCACCCATTCCCTACTAAGAACCAGACAGTGAAACCCGCCAAATCTTGCAAACCCCTCGAAGCCTTTGCAAAAACCAGTAGTGTAGATCCCTGTGAAAACCAGTGAAAGCCCCAAAAGCTTCCAAACACCACCACACGCTTATACAAACCCAACCGAAACCCTAAACTGTGTGAATGCCGTATGTAGTAACCCCAAACCCCCTGTATAGTGACCCTTACAGCAGCCTTTATAGTCACGCCTACAGTAGCCCTGAAACTAACCCTTATAGCCCCCAAACAAACCCTTAAAGGAGCCCTTAAAGGAACCCTCAACCCTGAACCCCCCAACCTTAACACCCTAAACAGTATTTTTGGAAGAGCGCTTAAAGGAGCCCATTTCAGGAACCAGCCCCTATGAAGAGCCCTGGAAGGAATTTCCTGAAAGGGGCCCTCAAACCTCTGGGATCCAAAGAGCGAAGATCTTCGAACTCCCAAAGGTGGGCCGCATCGAAAAGCTCGCCCTCCTTTGCCGCGTTCAGTGTTTAGGGTGGGTGAGCTCCGGGCTTATGGTTTTAAGGTCTTTGGGGGGCTGTCGATTTTTTAGGGTTTAGGGTTTATGGTCTAGGAGAGCTCCGAAAGAAACCCCCTTACTAAACGTGTAAACCTGCGCTCTAAATCCTAGACCCTAAACCCCAAAAGCATAAACGCCCTCAACCGGAAATCCCGAAACCCCAAACCCTCAACCCTAAAAACTCGACAGCCACCCGAAGACTAGTTTAAGAATGTATATTTTTCTGCCTGAAAATTATGGGACTTCTGGTCGGGTTTATACACCTTCCTTCTGAAGGTGTTGCACAGGTTTTGCCTCCCTTGCTTGCTTCTGTAGATCTCAAACATGTTTAGAATGTCTTCGCTCAGAGCTTCGGGTTCGGGGTTTAGCGCCTCACGAGTTACCGGCTTCTGGCTTATAGGGTTTAGGATTTTGACCTCCCCAGAGAACCCAATACCCCTTAATTAAGGAATATACCTTAAGTTATAGAGTCCTTAATATTATGATTTAAGGTATATACTCCTTAATTAAGGGATATTGGAGTCCCCTAAACCCTATAGATCCCTTAAAGGAACCCTATAGATCCCTCAAAAAGATCCCTTTAAGGAACCCTAAGGTATATTCCTTAATTAAGGGGCCCCCTTGGGATCTCTGGGTCCGGGTGTGCTCCAACTTTTGGAGCTGAAGGATCAGGCTCCCGAGTTCCTCCCATGCAAGTCCGCAGAGACTCCAGTACCCCTTGGGTTTAGGGTTTAGGGTTTAGGGTTTTATAGGGTTCAGGGTTCAGGGTTTAGGGTTTAGGGTTTTATAGGGTTTAGGGTTCAGGGTTTAGGGTTTAGGGTTCAGGGTTTAGGGTTTAGGGTTTTATAGGGTTTAGGGTTTTATAGGGTTTAGGGTTCAGGGTTTAGGGTTTAGGGATCCCTTAAGGAATATACCTGAGGGTTCCTGAAAGGGATCTTTTTGAGGGATCTATAGGGTTCCTTTAAGGGATCTATAGGGTTTGGAGTTTAAGGGACTCCAATATCCCTTAATTATGGAATATATACATTAAATCATAATATTAAGGACTCTATAACTTAAGGTATATTCCTTAATTAAGGGATATTGGAGTCTGTGGGTACATGGGCTAAAACCATGTAAAGCTGGAATGCAAAAGGAGCTTCCCCAAGGCTCTCCATACCACGAACCACAAGGCTCGGGTTTGGGGTTTAAGGTTTACCTGTGGCCAAAAGACCTACCCTTTTTAAGGAACCATACACAGAAACCATAATAAGGAACCCTAAAAAGGTAGGTCTTTTCGGCTACAGGTAGGGTCTGGGGTTTAGGGGTTTGGGTCTAGAAGTTTAGGGTTTGGGTCCTTGCAACCAACACGCGACCCCGTCCAGAAACGACCGGCAATCCATGTTCCAACGCCATGCTGGCTTTCAGGAGGGGAGCTGTTGCGGTTGCCGGTTTGGGGGCCAACCAGAGAAGCCCGCAGTTGAAACTCCAATCATGGTCGGGCGCCGTTGCACAACGTTGAAAAAAAAACCACAAAGGCCCGTGACCCGCAGACCCGAGCCGAAAGCCGACACCCTAGACCCAAACCTGAACCTGAAACCCTCGACCTAATCTAAACACTAAACCCCTATATAGGAACCCGTAAAGGATACCTTTTACGAACCCTAAACCTTAAACCCTAAGCCCTAAACCTGCACCCTCAACCCGAAAAGAAAGGCTTGGCCTCTCTGGCGACGGTGCCGCCCGTAGCCGTGGCCAAGACGATTGTCCCCGCGGCTCCCACCTTTCCCAGCTGCAAGGACAGCACCTTGGGTGTCTCTTTTTAAGGTACCTCGGGTGTCACCCTCTGGCTTTCTTTGGGGTTTTGAGACCGGGTGTCTTTTTCGCTTCCCCAAAGTGTCAACTTAAGGTATCAAGTAAAGGTTTCGTATTGGGTTGTCTGCAGGATTTTTGTTCGGGGAGATTTAGAAGGGTTTTACGTATGAGGTTCTAGGGCACGGACAGCACCTAGGGCTTTAGGGGGCGTTATATGATATCAGAGCTCTCGGGCTTATTTAGGGTTGTGAAACCAGGTATCTTTTTCGCTTCTCAAAAATGCTCGACATAAAATCAACCTCATCTTGGTTTGGCGTTCTGGGATTCGTGGTGTAACTGCTTGGGGTTTAGGCTGTAGCATTCAAGCGCTCAGGGTGCAGGGTCAAGAACTGAAGGTTTGGTGGGGGGGTTAAAGCCCCAAGCAACCCAACACCTTAAACACTAAACCCTAAACCCTAAGCAACCCGGAACCTTCAACACTAAACCCTGAGCACTAAGCCTGGCCTAAAACCCTAAACACTGAACACCAAAGACTTTCGGGTGCTGGGCTCCTTCCGAGGCGAAAGGCTAGCGGACTTCGAGACAGTCTTCTTCGGCGATTGACTTTAGGGTTGAGAGTTTCGGGCTCAGCGCTTCGGATTTAGAGTTTAGGATCTAAGGTTTAGCCGTTGGGGGACTTAGCAAATCCCAAATGCAAGAGCTGTGTCATGAAGCACAAGGTGTTCCCTTGGTGAACGATGTGGCGATAACTGGGAGCCTTCAAAAACCCAACACAACCCCTTTAAAAGCCCCATACAACAACCCTTTCAAACCCAAGAAAACTTCAGAGTATGACTTGTAAAACCGTCTGAAACCCTTGTACAGCTTCAACCCGGTAGTCTACATCCTAAAACTGGAAAACATAACCATAAAACACAACAGACGATCTCTGCAAACTACAACGACGAAGATGAAACCCAAAAGTGACGGCTCCAAAAGCCTTTAAAAGCCTTAAGCCTTTGCCCGGTCTTCTTCCGGACTGCCTCCTTTGCGCAACGGTAAAGCTGAAATGTAGCACTTAGGGGTTTGGGATTTGTATGGGTTTTGGATTTGCAGGGCATCAAGAATTCCCAAGGACCCTAAACCCCAAATCCTGAATCATAGGGATTCGTTCACCGGGTTTCGGAAAAGGAAAGATCCACCTTCTCGCAGCCACCGTATGTCATCAACCCCGGATTCCGGTGGGCTTCAATGGTTTTGGAGAAGCTTCTGACAAAAAGCTTGGAAGGTATGATTGTGCGTCGGGGTGGTCAGCAGGAGGATCAAGGTCCCCAGAGACTCCATTATCCCTTAATTAAGGAATATACCTTAAATCATATTAGGGACCCCTACTACAATTTAAGGTATATGCCTTAATTAAGGGATAATGGAGTCTCTGGGGTCTCAACCTGCTGCAACCCTCGAACTTCAAGCCCTCAGCACAACTTCTGGACCTCGAAGTGCCCACTAAGTGCAAAACATGCGTTATGTAGCTACGCGGACCGTAGCTGTAGCTGCAGGGACTGCTTAAAAGTTCATTTGACTTAGTAGCTGGAGGGGTATAAGTAAGATAGCTATACTTATATTTCGCTATAACCCCAGCCACGATATATGTACATATGTATATGCACTTACTACCATGATCCTCCAGGCAGGTCTCTAGTCGTGCTGGCGAGAGGCGGGCTGCGCTGAGTACGCCTACCCCAAAACGCTCAAAGGTTGAGGTCGGCAATCAGAGCTAATGTAGGAACAGGAATATACCTTAAATTATAGGGGCCTGAATATTATGATTTAAGGTATGTTCCGCAATTAAGGGGTATTGGGATCTCTGGGTAAGAGAATGTAAGAACCCGATTAATAAACCTACTTTATCTGGGTTCCTTATATGAATCCTACTATTTTGGGGATTACAGGCCCATGGTTTCTTAACCAGGTTCCTACATTACTGTGGTTCGGTTGTGGGTTTAGGCTTTAGGGTTTAGGGTGCCAAAGGGATTCCTGGAATTTCCGGTGCTTCCATGGCCTGGGGCTCAAGGCCTCCGACCTTTAGGATGCGGAGTTGACTTCTTGCGTTTGGCGCTTACGGATGTGACCCTGGTGTGGGGATTTTAGGTTCAGGACTTGGGGTTCAGAGCTTAGGGTGGAGGGCTTAGGGCTTAGAGTTTAATGTTTAAGGCTTAAGGCTTAGAGGCTTAGAGTTTAATGTTTAGGGCTTAAGGCTTAGAGGGTTAGCAGATGCTTCATTGCGAATTCAAACCACTTGTCACGTGTGTGATCCTCGCGGCGGACGGATGGCCAGCCCCCCTTCTTCTAAGCCCGACATCCCAGCCTCTGCGAACCCCGAACCCTGAAAGCCAAGACATCCTAAAACCAAACCTTACACCATCAACCCTGAAGCCTTGATCCGACAAACATCAAGCCCAGCTGGAAGCAATCCGAGCGGAGCTTCAAGTCGCAAAGAGACATCCTGCAAATGGAATCGCCATGATCTACATCCTACGATGCCCTGCACCCTGTCTACCAAGCCAACCAACCAACCAAGAATCCAAAGGAACCCTCGTTTGAAGCCCTCAATGAAGCCCTCAATAGCTCGCATCTTGGAAGCAGCACGGTGCACCTGGAAGCTGAGAAGCAGTAACCTTAAATCCTAAACCCTAAACCGTAAACCCCGAAACCCTCTCACCCTAAACCCTAAACCCTAAATCCGAGACCCTGGAAACCCTCAAAGCCTGAAACCCTAAAACCCCGAACCCCGAGCCCTAAGCTGCGCCTGGAAGCTGAGGAGCAGTGAGCCGTCCTCTGCAAAGAGTCGCACGGAGCCCTCCGCACCTGGGTTAGTCGCTCTTGGGCCGCCACGGGAGCTCCCCAGAGACTCCAATATCCCTTAATTAAGGAATATACCTTAAATCTTATTAGGTGGCCTAATATAATTTAGGGTATATTCCTTAATTAAGGGACCTTCAAGGGAACGCTGTTCTGGGTTTAAGGGTTTAGGGTTTAGGTTCTTCGAGCTTGGGCCTGGCTCTTCATGTGGACCCGAAGTCTCCACTTTAGCCATTCCAGGGCCCTCCCTGGTAGAACCCCTAGCAAGGGACGGGGAGCTGGCAGTCTAGGATCGACGGGTTCTCATGGTTTGGGCTGCTTGGCTGCTTGGGCTTAGTGTAGGGATCATGTCAGGCCCATCGAAGTTAGGGGTTCCTTCCGAAGGACCACCTTCAACATTCGAGAGACTCCTTGGCTTTTACAGATCAGGGTTTAGGGGGCTTTAGGGGCTTTTGGGGTGTTTGGTTGTAGGGCTTTAAGGCCTAAGGCCTTGAGGGTTTCCAGAGAGCACATACATCCCTTACCCTAAACCATATGCCGCGCCCTGCCCTGCCCTCCCCTCCCCTGCCCTGCCCTGCCCTGTGCCCTGTGCCCCGTGCCCTGTGCCCTGTGCCCTGTGCCCTGTGCCCTGCCCTGCAGAAATAAAGAGAAGCTTGGAATGAGTTTAGGTGCTAAACCCTAAAAGGAATAGGTTTGGGTGGTCTGGCCGCCTTAGACGGCATGGGGTGGGAGAGTCAAAAGAAAGAGCCATCCACAATCAGGCTCCAACGGCCAATCGTCAAAAGACGACGCACTCGAAATTACACTGTCGCAAGATACTTCCGCTTATGCGCCACTCTACGGCAAACCCTAAACNCATCCACAATCAGGCTCCAACGGCCAATCGTCAAAAGACGACGCACTCGAAATTACACTGTCGCAAGATACTTCCGCTTATGCGCCACTCTACGGCAAACCCTAAACCCTAAACCCTAACCCTAAACCCCTAAACCCTATACCCTAAACCCTAACCCCTAAACCCTAAACCCTAAACCCTCAACACATAACGAAGCGGGGAGCTTCCAGCGGCGATGGTCCTCTCACCGCTCGGTCCGACCTGTCCGACATCTGGGAGCTTCCGAAAACTAGGGGTACCTTACTTTGGGGTCCTTATAGTGAGGATCCTACTATTTAGGGTACTACATTGGGGTCCCCTATTTTCGGAATTCGGAAACCCCCAAATTTAGGGCTTGGGGTTCAGGATTCTTCCTAGTACGTCTGCTGCTCCTCGCTCATCCCGAGCCACCCACGTCGCAATCCTAATCATCGCCTAGTACGAATTCTGGTAGGCCTAGGCTTAGGTTTAGGCTTAGGCTTAGGCTTAGATGTACGCGTCGGCGTGGCGTAAGAGTGGGAGAGCGAGGGTTCGTCCGAAACGGAGTCGGAGGACTCGGAGTAGTTGTAGTACAATGCTCCAAAATACCCTAGAGGAACAAGAGGTTAAGCTTTGGGATTAGATAGGGTTTATAGTACGCCAAAAAGGTTAGAGGTTACCTACTCCATTACTAGGGTAGCAAGGACTAGCAGCAGTTGTTCTGGCGGCAGCAGCAGCAGCAGCAGTGGTAGGGCGCCACGGCCGGACAGTAGTCAGTAGTAGTCGCCGTCTTCTGCTTCTTGCACTTCTCGTGCTGCCCTGCCTTCGCAACCACGACAGAGTGTACTGCCTGTCCAGGAGACAGCGACAGTCCTGCATCATGTGCCCAGCAAGAAACGGCGGGCGCTCAAGACCTTAAGCCAAGCCTTCAGTCCCAAACGTCATCAATGGAAACATACCTCCAAAAGTGTGTATCCCAAACACGATGCCAAGCTCGAAAGCCTTGTCGCAACTAAAATTCCTAAAAAATAGCAACTGAACCACCCAAGTACGAAGCCCTCAAACTGTTGAAATCCTCAAGCCCCGAAACGACTCTCTCTCGCAAGCCCTCCGGAGGAAAAATCTCCAGCAAGAAAGCAGCCACTCGAAGGTTCATAGGTCGAGAAAAGCAATCGGGATTATGAGTAGGACAGTTTTTTGCGCAATCCCTTCCAGCCCAAACCAAGAAGTGCATCTGGCCCTGACCCCTCTAGCTACCCTTGCGGCGATGGAGGACAACACTGGACGCTTGACAGCAAAGCAGCTTCGGCATCAGAGGATCATTGCGACAATCAGAGTAGCAAATGCAAGAGTAACAATTGCGTCGCCCTCACACAATCCCTCATACAAGCGCTACAGAACAGTTTGCAGCTCTCACATAGCTCTCATAATAACTTTCAGGGAACCCGTATGGTAAGCGTTGTAGTAATGGTAACCCTCATAGTAAGCTTTATAGCGACCCTCTAGTAACTCTTGTGGTACCTCGGTGCCGGTCGAGGCACGGATCTGCTGGCCGGTGAGCAAACTGCCGGCATTCAGGCGGCCAAGGCGCGTCAGCAGCACCTCCCCGTCCAGAGACCTGCTCCATTCAACCCTAAACCCTAAACCCTGTACCCCTACACCCTACGAGTGCGTTCCTCGTAAAGCCATGACCGACGTGCCCGTGCCTGACACCACGCCAGAAGAGAGTTTGATCTGTTCGTTTACCCTAAACCCTAAACCATTACCCTGTAAGGAATATACCTTAAATGTTATTCGGGATCCTAATATAATTTAGGGTACATTCCTTAATTAAGGAATATACCTTAAATCTTATTAGGGATCCTAATATAATTTAGGGTATATTCCTTAATTAAGGAATATACCTTAAATCTTAGTAGGGATCCTAATATAATTTAGGGNATTCCTTAATTAAGGAATATACCTTAAATCTTATTAGGGATCCTAATATAATTTAGGGTATATTCCTTAATTAAGGAATATACCTTAAATCTTAGTAGGGATCCTAATATAATTTAGGGTATATTCCTTAATTAAGGAATATACCTTAAATCTTATTAGGGATCCTAATATAATTTAGGGTATATTCCTTAATTAAGGAATATACCTTAAATCTTAGTAGGGATCCTAATATAATTTAGGGNATTAGGGAGCCTAATATATTTTAGGGTATATTCCTTAATTAAGGAATATACCTTAAATCTTATTAGGGATCCTAATATAATTTAGGGTATATTCCTTAATTAAGGAATATACCCTAAATCTTATTAGGGATCCTAACATAATTTAGGGTATATTCCTTAATTAAGGAATATACCTTAAATCTTATTAGGGATCTTAATATAATTTCGTGTATATTCCTTAATTAAGGAATATACCTTAAATCTTATTGCGGAGCCTAATATAATTTAGGGTATATTCCTTAATTAAGGAATATACCTTAAATCTTATTAGGGATCCTAACATAATTTAGGGTATATTCCTTAGTTAAGGAATATACCTTAAATCTTACTAGGGATCCTAATATAATTTAGAGTATATTCCTTAATTAAGGAATATACCTTAAATCTTATTAGGGAGCCTAATATATTTTAGGGTATATTCCTTAATTAAGGAATATACCTTAAATCTTATTAGGGATCCTAATATAATTTAGGGTATATTCCTTAATTAAGAATATACCTTAAATCTTATTAGGGATCCTAATATAATTTAGGGTATATTCCTTAAATAAAGGGATATTGGAGTTTTTTGGGGGGGTGTAGGCTTGGGCTTCTGTTGAATCTCTGGGGTTTCTTCACGCCTGCTTCACTAAACCCCGCGGGATTTGGACGAGGCTACAATTTAGGCCAGGCCTTATAGGGTTTAGGGCTTAGGGTTTAGGGTTTAGGGTTTAAGGTTTGTGGGGTAGGCAGTGTTTCTCGCGGATTTCGGGGTCGTGGTGTCTACGCTCGCAGCCCGTCTAGAACCTTTATCGAGCCTTTTATGGAATAGGAGCCCTTATACAATCCTTAAAGAACCCTTAAAGGATTTCTTAAAGGAACCCTTAAAGGAACCCCTAAAGAACCCTTAAAGGAACCCTTAAAAGCCCCTCTGACGCAAACGGGAAAGCCGCGCCCTGCCACCACCAGGCGTGGGAAGGTGTCCAGGAATCGGAAGATGATGGATTTCCTGCTGAATGGTACGGGTAAGGTCTTCGGGCTTAGGATCTAAGGCTCTCTTTGGCATCGGAACAAAAAGATCAAAGTTTAGGGCTTATCATCTACGACTTTCCGTTCATGTACACTTCAGAGCGGGAGGGGTGGAGGGCTGGGGATCGGAGCATCACAGAAAGCCATTCAGGCTGACGATCTCTATCTTAAGGCCCCTTACTCTAAGGGTCCAAGTACCCAATAATCATATACTCTCCCAAATCTAAACCTACATAACTACTATCCTAAACCCGAGTACCTTATTATTGGGTTCTTTGGACCCTTGGGGTTATTGGTGTTTCAGGCAGGTTTGGGGTCAAGGAGTTCAGAGGAGGTTTCGGGCTCAAGGCCCTAAGGGGTGTAGGGGGTTTGAGGCTGCGGCCCCAACCCGCGTGAACACTGAAACAACCGGGTCCTGATCTCCAAAAATCATCGAAGACTCGAGACGACGAGAGGTTAGGGTTCGCGTATGGGGTTTAGGGTTTGGGGTTTAGGGCTTTGGGTTTAGGGTTCGGGAGTTCGGGGTTGAAGCTGCTGCAAATTCTCGACAAAGTCAAAGCTGAACGCTGCAACCCATAAAAACCGCCAAAACCCATAACACCGGTCCCTAGCCAAGTTGCTGCCCAAGCTACAGAAGCGGTCGATCCAGCCCCGTCCTGCTTTCTGGAGCGTGGCTTTGAAGTTTGAAGGATGTGAAGTCTTCCGTGCTCAAGGCTCGGCATGCCGGGGATTGCTGATTTCATAAAGTCTGTGGGTTTTCATTGAATTTTCAGGGTTCGGATTTTCCCTTCAATCCTAACCCTAATGCCTAATCCCCGATGCCAGATACCTGGGCTGTATGCCCAGAGACTCCATTATGCCAATTATGCCTTGATTAAGGAATATACCGTAAATCATATTAGGGCTCCCTACTATAACTTAAGGTATATTCCCTTAATTAAGGGATAACCGGCGTCTCTGGGTGTAGCCTGGTTCGGCAGTGGGCGTTTATTTCTGCCGAACCTCGGCCCACCCCCTTAACCCTCCACCCTCGCCTCCGCTTGGCTCAAGCTTGTGCATTAGTTCCCAGAGATCCCAATACTCCTTAATTAAGGAATATACCTTAAATCATAATATTAGGGCCTCTATCATTTTAAGGTATGTTCCTTAATTAAGTGGTATTGGGATCTCTGGGTTTAGGGATTTACCGATCCAAGCACAAGAAGCCGGAGGTCCCAGGCCTAGAGATGACACCTCAGAGCTTGGCGCTTAAGAGTTGCAGAGTTTGGGATCAATTAGGGTTTAGGGTTTAGGTTTAGGGTTTAGGGTTTAGGGTTTAGGGTTTAGGGTCATGGGAGGTGTGTGTACATACCTGGAGGCCTTTGGCTTACTATCGAGCTTCCTAAATAGGGTGTGCTGAACCCGAAGCCCTAAACCGTGACACCCTTAAACCCCAAATCCCCTAGATCCGAACTCAGAACCCAAAAATGAAGCAACAAAATATGAAAACCTTCTAAAGCACCCTAAACCCCTAAACCCCCAAACCCTAAACCCCTACACCCCTAACCCCTAAACTCGAAGCCCACTGTAGCTCCGCAGCTTCGCTTCAAATCTTCGCACATCCGAGGCTCCGAAGGATTTCAGAAGAGATCCCAATACCCCTTCATTAAGGAATATACCTTCGGGGTTCCTTTAAGGGATCTATAAGGGATCTATAGGGTTTAGGGGTTTAGGGAATTCTAAGATCCCTGGATTAAGGAATATACCTTAAATCATAATCCGACGCTCCGCCAACACCGAAAGATTTCATGAAATCAATTCGTTTCAGCTTCATACGGCTCTCAAAAGGGTTTCATGCGACTTAGGGCTCGCTGCTTCGAGGGTTTAGGGTTGAAGGGTCGCTCCAACCCTTTGTTGCGGAATACCCCTTAAGTCTGGTAGATTGTCCTAATACGGTTGATGGACAAAATCCTGCATGACCCATAATAAGGAATATACCATAATTCCCATAGTTTAGGGTCCTTAGGGTCATGCAGGATTTTGTCCATCAACAGTATGTCCTTTTTGCATATGCCTGTATTCTGGATACCCTCAAGATCGAGATCGTCAGGGCTTGAAAGGCAAGCATGGCAAGGTCCGAAAAGTACTTAAAAACCAACTTCCGGGGACGTAACAGTAGCATAGTCAGGATACTGTTCCATTATTCCTGGCAAATCGAACCTTTGCACTACATGACAAGGAGGATCCTGTTTGTTTCGGTGTAAAGAAAGGGCACCCAAGTGTCATGACAGTTTTGGGCCCCTCTCACAATGAACCCTGAAACTCTAAACCCCTGAAGCCCCTCGTCTCCTAAACCCCCTAAACCCCTCAACCCTACACCATAAAACTTGCCCAGAATCTATTGAACCTTGTTGAAAATTTCTGAATTCGCACTTCAAGGCCTCCGACAGACCCACTCCACCGTCAGCACCAGGCGCTGGCATTGTCGCTGCATGGGAGAGTCGCCATTCACACAACGGCTCTCTCTGAGGATTTAAAACTGCTTAGGGGCTCAGGGTTTAGGGTTTAGGGTCTTTAGGTTCTTTAGGGCTTTAGGGTTTAGGGTGTAGGGTTTAGGTTCTTTAGGGCTTTAGGGTTTCAGGGTTTAGGGTTTATGTTCGTCAGGGCTCGGTTTCAGTTTTAGGGTTTCGGGCCTTAGAGGCTTCAGGGTCTGTAGGGCTGCGGGGCTGTGCGAGGCTTTATGCAAAGCTTCGGGGCTTCGGGGCTGGCTTTAAGGGGTTGCAGCAGGTGTAGTAGGGTTTAGGGTTTAGGGTTTGGGGTTTAGGGTTTGGGTTTAGGGTTTAGGGTTTAGGGTTTAGGGTTTAGGGTTTAGGGCTGCCCGACTTCAGGGCGTTTTCGGGGGTTCACAGCAACCCGGGATGCCCCGAAGCCGTTTCTGGCGGAAGCCCGAAGCTCTGACACCTGCACATCCCAAAGCAGAGGATTAACCATCACAAGGCTGACACCTAGAACACATTAGGAGAAACTACACCAACACCACAACCCAGGTAACATCACTGGAACAAAGGAAGAAGACTAGAGCAAACGGTCCGGTGGGTAGGCAAGAAAGACCGCATGCTATTAGTGAGAAATGACTCGGACTACAAGCGAAATAGTCTTCTTCTCACCTTCACCCTAGATGCAAAAGAAGCCTTTACATGGCATTTGCATTGCTGCGGTCTCAGACTCTTGGGAAGTTCGGGCTCATGCATACACTCCCACGTCCCTCCTTGCGTCAGAACTTGACGTGAAGGATCGCGAACTTTGGCTATTAGGTTATACACGTATCAGCACACTTGTAAACTGTTTACGAAGTCAAGGGAACCTGGAAGCAGAGATCACCGAACCTGACACGCAAACCTGTCAGCCACTGCTGGGGGACTCAGAAATAATGATTCGGGTCCCGACGTAGGGTGCCTCGACATTTCCAAAGCTGTGGATTGAGGCTTGGGCCATCCATGCCTTCCTGTCTATATCGCTGAAGGCTCCTTCAAAACTGCCAACAACCCCATGCTGAGGGCCTCACCAGGCCAGGTGGTGGGAAAGCAAGTCAGACCACCCGATACTGAGCCGAATCGGCATACGACGCTGGCTTTAAGCGCAGGACTTCAACTATTTTGGGTTTCACACGTTGATGGGTGTAGGGGCTCAGCTTCAAATCAGGATAGAAAACTGTAAGAAGTTCGGCAAACCAGCCTGTAGTCCCGTCCTGTGTTTCTGGCTGCTCTTCGCACAGCTAAACTCCATGATTAACACAACCGATCCCACGAATTCCTCGCCCTGCAAATCTTTGGGGTGTGCATGTTTGACTACAAAACGGGATGTTGTGTTCTCTTTTTTGGCTTTCGCTCGTTCACGCTTTCGTTTCATTCCATCGTAACTAGAGCGAAGGAAGAAAAAGAGCACACAAGGACACAGCTTTTGATTGAGGACTTTGCAGTAAAAATGGCTTGTGCTTTGTTGTAGTTAAGTTACGAACCTTCCAATTTTAATTGAGCAAAAAGCACTATAAGACGTCAACGAAACACCTATGTGGTGACCATTTGGAAACAGAGAATTTCCGGAAGGTGAGACAAAGCAGTTGGCTTCTTAGTTTCGTTCGCTTTTGTTTTATTCGACGAATATAAGCACAAACCTAATGTATGATGAAACAGGTCTAAAATATAATCTAAGCCATCCTATTATCATGTGATTTTGGGTGTAATGGGGGTTTTGTGGGCATGGGAACAAAGTGTCAAATTAATGAAAGAAAAACCGTCGGAACGATGTTTTCATGGGTCGTTTAACTTTTTGGAATGAAACTGCAACAAAGCCAGAACTGAAATCACGCTTTCATAAGGATTCCATTGTAATTTCATTGTGTCTTTTGTTCGAATTCATTTACCCGTTATTTAAACCTTGCCAACTCTCTCGGTTATTGGCTGTTGACCGTTAGCTGGTGAATACCTGCCACTTCTGCTCGCATGAAATTGTGGCATGTGTTTCGTTCGATCGCGCTTTCATTCCTTTGGGCTTATTTCATTGCATTAAACGAAACTAACATGCCATTTAATCAAAACAAAGATGAACGTGAGCGAAAAAACCATGGAACGCTGTTAACGCCTGGTCAGGATAAGACTCGTCTTTTTATGAACCTTTCCGCTGGAACTGAGACAAGATGCACGAGTCTTCTGTCTTCATCTCCGCGTCTCATTTCCCTTTGCTCGGCTCTCAGAAGCCGTCGAAGGTCTCGCAGGTTGGAAGGTCTGAGCTCTCCGGCGGCCAAATCCCGAAAGGTGCAGAGGCCTGGAGCAAGGCTTCTCAGACTTTTGCATCTGCAAAAAAGGTTCCTGCTTCAATGCTCCAGACCTGGCCCGAAACTCAGACTTTTCCCCCAAACTCTGACCCAGACTGAAGGTTGATTCAAGCACTTTTTCGGGCACCATAACCTGTGGCCAAAAGTCGAAGTTGCCCACAGCACTCCGTGCATGTGGTGAAATCACACGTTTTGCCTCTGGAATCGTTTCCCAGCACAAAGCGTACAGTAGAAAATACTTTGAGATGTTTCAGTGGGCAAAATTACGACACTCTGCGTGGGATGACTGCGACGCCAAAAGGTTTCTTATAATTTCAGCTCATGTTTACACCCTGTGGTGCAGTGAAGACTTCTTTGAAGAAAGCAATGCAAGCCTGTAAGACGAGGCACATTGCACCGCTACCACCGAACTTGTACGATGTGTGGTGTGCAAAACATGTGGCAAACTGGCGGCACACAGAAAATGCATGCACACCAGTCTGTACAGCTTTGTGCGAACACTACTTCGAAGTACTGTGCACGGCACGACACGCTCCGAGAAAAGTCCGAGTCTGCGCACGCCCAAAGGCTGCATGCGTTTGGCAGGTCCAGATGCTTCTCGCTTCGTGCTCCAGAAAACATGAGCACTGAGTCCTTCATGCTCAAGTCAGGTTGAAATGCTTTGAAAGCAGAAGCAGTGCTGCTTGCTGAAAGCCCATGTAGATCCAAAGCAGATGTCGCAAGTCGCCCATCGCCTCAGACTTCATTTTGTTGGTGTGAGCAGGCCTCGTCGGCGGCGGCTGCCGCACTCGGCCTAACAAGCTGCGAAATTTTTCCTGCAAAACCAAACTAACCTGCAAAGCGTGCTACGAATGAAGTAGGCGTGTGGCAAGAGACAACTGCGACAGGCAGACTTAGCCGGCCTTAATCGTTCAGCGGTCGCAAGCCAAAGACATGCTAGGATCGCCGCTGCGCAACGCGCTCCTTGCCCTGCAGGCCGTAAAGCATGGCCATAGCTGTACACGCCACGGGACTGTACACAAAAGTGCTCTCACCGGCCCTGCAGTCCGCAAAACATGGACTGCGCAATGGCCCCATTGAAGAACAAACGGTGCAGTCCAAAACAAGCTTCCAGCCTTGGGGATTCACAGAGCGACCGAGCAAAAAGCGGCAGAATGTGGGGTAAGCCCGCAGACCATACAAGCAGAGGCCATGCGGAGACCAAGCTGCGAATACGTCAGTAAACACCATTGCGGCAGGCAATTCCCGTGCATATAGCCCTTTTCGTGCCGACAAAGCCACAAGTGAAAAGTTTACACTGGCCTTGAATCGGAGAATAGAAAATCCGCTATTCCCAGCAGGCGGTAGTGTATGACCTGCGGAAGTGGGCCATTGCTGCACATGCAGAACAAACGGTGTGTCCAAAACAGGCGTCCAGCCTTGGGGATTTCCTGGGCGACGCCCAGCGTGACGTGTAAGCCTGTGCACCAAAGCCACGAATGGAGAACAAGTCGCATAAACGGCCGTAGACACATGTCAACCTGCATTTCCGAGAACGTCAGCCTTACATGCCGACGAAACCACAAGAGGTGTTGTCCGCGGACCCCGTCGTCTGTGATGAAAAGTAGATCCTTCCCTAAACCCGTCCGAGAATCATTCCAAATGCTGGGCCTCCAGAAATTCTCACCAACCAGTCCATGGCCCTCAACAGTTTGCATACGGGTCCGGGTCTTCCATTATTGGGTTACTGAGGAGGCCCTCTTACGCCCCCTACAAAGCCACTCCTAAATGGAACTCCTGGTTTTGGATCCGCTGAACACACAAAAACATGTTTCGCTAAGTAGCCCCATGAGCCAGACCGCGGACACTCGCAAGTCGTTCAATCAATGCGAGAGTGCAGCAGGAAAGGATTCCAAACTCACACGGCGGAGACGTGTCCTCTGCACTCCCTCTCATCAGTTTCACACTCATACTCTGGAGGTCCCCACATGAGTTTGCCTGCCTTTTACGGCTTCAAATTTAGGTCTACTTTTCGGGCCTCCATGTTTATAGTTGATGACACCGAGTAGAGTCTGTAGAGCAGCGGGAACCTGCGACACACTGTCACTTGTAACAAGCTGGTGTCACAGCGGCAAGAAACCCCGGTACAAGGATGACGCTGCGACATGCTCTGCACAAGGAAGACACGCGCAAAACACTTCTCCTACTCACCTTTTACTAACTCTGTGCCTACGTTCCGCTCTTTCACTTTACGTTCCACGACCTTCCGGGCCTCTTTTGCAATACTCCCCTATTAATTCTGACGCGATGTTCCACTCTCCCGCCTTTTACGCTCCACTACTTTCCGGCCTTTTGAGGCTGGTCCTCGAGTAACTTGGCTATTCCCCTATGTGCGCTGGCCTACGTTGGGATTACGTTCCGCTACGTTCCGGACCTCTTTGGCCTATTCCCCTATACTAATTCTCAGCCTACGTTCCGCTCTTCTACTACTACGTTCCGCTACGTTCCGGCCTCTTTTGGCTATTCCCCGCTGGCCTACGTTCCGCTCCGTGGGGATTACGTTCCGCTACGTTCCGGACCTCTTTGGCCTATTCCCCCACTAATTCTGAGCCTACGTTCCGCTCTGTGGCGATTACGTTCCGCTACGTTCCCGCCTTTTTTGGCTATTCCCCTATGTGCGCTGGCCTGCGTTCCGTTTGGCGAGTTATATTATTATACCCCAGCAGGGAGGGAAGGAAGGGAAGGATGGGTTCGTGGGCGGGTCAAGAGACTTCAGAGAAATTAGCGTTGTAGGGGCTGCAAACGAGCCCAGTGCCTAGGCGCATGCACAGCGCACTTAACTGCACAGCAACGCATGCGTGCATGCATCCATACATACATACATACATACACACACCTCGCCAGACATGAATCGCGTGGCTCCGAAACTGCTGTGATGGTCAGGCAACGTCCTTGAGGGATTCCTTCACGGCTTTGATCCACGCGGTTTCCTGTACCGGCGCTCCAAGTTAGTTCGGTCGGCAAATACCGGAGCCTAGGATGAAGAATCGGGTTCGCGGCATACTACGCTACGGGCATGTGGGGATTGCTGCGGCCTGGAGCAGGAAGTGGCACTTGCTGCGGAAACCCTCCTTGCTGAGGGAGCGACGGCTGTGGACCGTACTGAGGCTGAAAGCTCTGCTGAGGTAGCACCTGCTGCAAAGGCACCTGTGGCACCTGACCCGCACCACCAAGGGGTCTGGGTCTACTCACAGGCCGTTGTGCTGTCGTTCTGCTCCGAGCGGGTAAGGACCTCCCGCGAGTGCGAGAGCCAGCTGCACTCACGAAGGGTTGAGGGGAAGTCAGAGGAACTGATTCCACTAGCACGGCTGGCACTTCTCCTTGTACTACGCCCTCTAGGAGAGCGGTCACGGGCAGTCTTGCCTCGCGAGTCCATGGCCTGGAGGAGCAACCTTCAGCTCCGCTACCACGTTAAAACTCGAACGCACCTACAAGTGCTCAAGGTTTCCTTTGTTCGGTGCGGGACGTGCACACAGCAGTGAACTCAACAGTCCTCTTTTTTTCACGGTTCTCCACAACCGACTGTCACACCACGTGCTTGTCACGTGCAAGCTTGAGCCAAAGTGAAACGGGTGCGGACAGAGACTTCAGCACACTCTCTTCCAGAAAGGTCTTAAGGACTCCTAACGGCTTCTCTGCACTGGTAACTCTGCTTTGCAGCCCTGGTGCTTCCCGGACTTCTTCTCGAAGTCCAAAACAGACAGGAAAGACTCTCCAAACATGCTGATCACAATCATGCTTCAAAGAGAACTTGGGAAACACTTTTTCCGTGAAAACTCGTGAGGAAAAACTCCGGCGGGGTACGCTTCTGCACTCAAACAGCTTCCACTGATGGTGAAACAGGATGCGTAAGTGCGACGACTGACAGACAAACAACTTTTCCCTACTGCCTAACTTTCAAGCCGACACCTAAGCTTCTTTTAAAAGGTACAAGGAAGGAAACCTTGAGCACTTGTAGGTGCGTTCGAGTTTGAACGTGTAGCGGAGTTGAAGGTGACTCGTGAGGAAAAACTCCGGCGAGACACGCTTCAACACTCAAACAGCTTCCACGATTGTGGACTCTCTCGCTACCCTCACTCCGCTCACTCCTCTCACTTCGCTCCCTCCGCTCACTTCGCTCCCTCACTCCCTCGCTCGCTCCTCTCACTCACTCACTCCGCCCACTTCGCTCACTCACTCGCTCCGCTCCCTCGTTCGCTCCGTTCGCTTCGCTCGTTCGTTTCCTCCTCTCACTCGCTCGCTCCGCTCTCTCGTTCGCTCCGTTCGCTCCGCTCGCTCGTTCGCTCCGCTCGGGTCCACAATCGTCGAGCTCCGATGGCTCGTCTTAAATTTTCGGGCTAAAAGGCCGATGATCGTTGCGTCTCACGCCCCTGAGCCCTGTCGATCTTTCGTAAAACCAGGCTTCGGCATGCGAGTTGTGGGAAAGCTTTACGAATCAGCTCCCTCGTAGACGATCTCTGGTCGAGCGAGAGGACACCCGCATAAGAGAGAGGTGGTTCTTCGGAAAGCAGGGTGAGGATCGGAGTGAGGATCGGGGTGAGAATCGGAGTGAGGATTGCTAGGGTGGTTCTTCGGAAAAAGGTGTTGACTCCGTCGTCGTGTCGTCGTCGCGTTGCCACGCAAATGTTGCCACGCAAATGTTGCCACGCAAATGTTGCCACGCCGTGCTAAATGTTGCCACGCAAATGTTGCCACGCAAATGTTGCCACGCCGTGCTAAATGTTGCCACGCAATTGTTGCC
This sequence comes from Symbiodinium sp. clade A Y106, assembly GCA_003297005.1. Taxonomy (NCBI): domain Eukaryota; class Dinophyceae; order Suessiales; family Symbiodiniaceae; genus Symbiodinium; species Symbiodinium sp. clade A. Next base: position 277 of record BGNK01001418.1, on the reverse strand, counting down.
ACGCAAATGTTGCCACGCAATTGTTGCCACGCAAATGTCCACGCAAATGTTGCCACGCAATTGTTGCCACGCAAATGTTGCCACGCAATTGTTGCCACCCGCGCCGGTCGTCTCCTCGTCGTGTCATCGCCCCCCGCCTCTATCCTCACCGCCCGGCTCACACCACCAGTGCCGGTCGTCGCTCGTCGTCATCCCTCCCCACCTCTATCCTCACCGGTGTCCTCACCGTCCTCACCCACCCTTGGGCAGTGAAGTCCGTGAGGCTGTGAGGGCTTGG